>SKCR01034254.1:0-280698 GCA_019454045.1 Zanthoxylum bungeanum | reverse complement strand
GCAAATGAAAAATGAAACCCTTATATACTTAGGGTTGCAAATTTCGAAAATACTAAAAAAAAAAGAAGATAATTTTTGTAATTTTTTAATCAAATTAAAAGGTAGCAAAATTCAACTTGAACACCATTTCCATAAAGTAATATACATGTGCACCAATCACATTTAGCCATTTAAAGACTTAATAATGATAAAGATAAATGTATTTAATTATTCTAATTATTTAACAATTAAATAATTAGATAATTACTTAATACAAATATCTAAATACATGTATCAAATTTACTTTAAATATTCCATAATACATATATTTGGAACATGTGTTAAATACTTATTTTGACTAAAAATTAATGTGTATTTAATAAAATCAAGTATTTAATCCTAATACACATTAACTTGGAAATGACCGAATAGCTCATATGCATGCATCTTTTCGGTTAACCGTTAAATGATTTATAAATAATCAATATTATTTATAATAGTTGCCCTAGTACTCTACGAGTATGTTTTATTAGTGAGACTCTCTAGATTCAGGCATATCCGTCACGAAATCTAATTTTGTATCCATAATCTACCCACCCATAAATTATGACGACCAATGATAAACTCGCTGAATCATACAGGTCGAGGTCATCCCATACGTATAATCCCACCATCACATATATTCGGATTATCCTAGAGATATAGATAAAAACGTCAAATCTCTATAGGTATAATCCCATCGATGATTCTATTAGAAATATCTTAATAACACTTAGAACTTACTTCTACAGTGTACCACAGGCCCATGGATTTAACAGATTGCTAATTGCACATTGAATACCTATGCTCTGTACACAGAACTGACGGATCCTATCTTGATACGCACATGATATCCTGAGGATCGGTCCACACCTAACGAACAAGCGGAGGTTTGATCTAAATAGATCGGTGACGTGACTGCTATCAAAGTGTGGAGGATATCTCATACATCCACAGTGGTACCTCAAGTCAAAGGATCACTATGCTCACTAAACCCGAGAAGATTCCTATTGACGTTGGTGTACCATCTATTAGAAAATATTCGGTGAGTCGTTCAATGTTTATCCAATATAAACACCTACACATCTATACAAGTCTCCCCAGACTCATGGTTTATTGGGATAAACCATCGGACCAAGTCTCGATATACAATGTGTACTGGTCTCAGCGGATTTTACTAACCGACCTGTATTAGTAAATCTTGACCATGAACTTTATTTGATAATATACTTCTAGTAATGACACTTCCTAATGTCAATTACAAAATACTTTGTAACTGCGCACTACATTATATATTATCGGGTCTTGTCTAATATATACATATCACTAAATCATATTTAGTTTCAATCTAATTGTAATTAGATCGAATATGTATATAAAAGCAAGAAGTACTACCATAAATAAGTAATATTATGGAAAAATGAATTATTCGTATTCATGAATCGGACATAAATACGATCCGGTTTGGCACTCCGAGCACCAACCCTAACACACTGTAGTTACGCATGCTGCTCATCTGCAGCTTATGACTCCCTCTTTTACATATCTTGTATTGGCTCCTGTACTACGGTACTCCGGCTAGGTACTATCTTAATTACTTTATTCGACCTTACTCCTAACTCACTTCAAACTATTGGCCTTACTACCTCTTACTGAGAAACTCCTTAAGGTTCATGTTTTCTCAAACTCCTACCGTCCTTAGTTTCTTAACTTTATTTAGCCATTACTTTCCCTAGAAGCTCCACATTTATAACCAATTGTGGTATTTCCACTATATCTTTAGTTTGGTTTTCTTGCTGTGTTATGATCTATCTGATGCTCCTCTTTGCATGTTCTTCTCTTTACGAGGCTTTAAGTTTAGGGGTTAACATACGCATTCCACCGAGATCTATGATACACATTCCTGTTGTTTACTTTAGTTCGATGTTCGTCTTATTAAGTGTCTATATACTTACTTAACTCAAGGGTACTGAAAGGAAGAATTTCTATGCACTCTGTTGGGATCCTTAACTTTTATCAAGTATCCTGCGATCTCCTCTTACTTTTCTACCTTTAAGCTATATCTCTAGTACTATTCATACTGAGACTCCTTGTCACTTTCCCTATCCTTCTTATTTATTTCCACATCTCATCTCTTGGCTCTAAGCTGTTGCCGCCAAGGCTGGCTATGTTCCACCCTCATGAGCTATTTTTCTAAATCTATGTTCTCTGCTCTTACTATAGGCTATAACTATGCCTTTTAATCTTATTATTCTCTCTGGTATTCTTGCTAACTCTTGAGTGTCCTCGATCTCACGAGTCTATCCTTTTGAACTCACACAGATTTCTACTAGCACTGGTCTGACTTCTACTAGTAGTGCAAGCCTCGTGCTGGTTTGCCTAGATGCTTCGACTATACTGGGTTCTCTCTCGTTCTAACTTCAAAGGCTTCTTTGGTCCTTTCTGGGTGATCTATCTTCTCAATTTACTACTTCTGTTTAAGAATATTGATGCTATGTGAAATGGGCTTTCGTGTGGCTATCTTTTTCTATGCTAGCATTGGCTAGAACAATTATTTTACGTCTCTACGATTATCGACGTTCCTTGCTCTTATGATCTGTGTCTTGATAGAGTCTTTTATGAAATAGACTCTTTCAGGGCAATTCTTTCAATCGGTATCACTGAAGGGGTGAATGTCTTGATGATTAGGGCTATATCTATGTCGGGTTTTCTAGGGTAAGGTGACTTAATTATTTTTCTTTTACGACGTTAATCCACTCTAACTCCTATGAGTTTGAGCTTGGGTGTTTAGAACCCTACATCCTTGGTGGCACCTTGTGTCCATTGAAAACTTCACGACTACTCATGACTTTCTGTTTCTTTTGTCTCTGTGTCTATTCTTTGTGATTCTGGGGAAAACTTACTATCTCCACAAGGTATTCGAAAGCTATTGGATTCGTTTGGAAGAGTTTTCTAAGGAGAGAAGAAATCTTACGAAAAGGAAAGAAAACCTTCTTAGGTCTACTAGGCATTTTACTCTTATTTAGGCTTGTTCCCTTTCGTGACTACCATAGGTTTTGGCATTTTCTTATTAATCTGCTTCCATACCTCTATCTCTATTTGCTTCTGATTGCTTAAGTATCTACATTCTATCTTTGACCTCTCTTTCTAGCTTTTTCTACTTTCAGGGATGGGTATTCCTGGAACTTTACTATCTCTTTCTGTCTATTTATCTTTCTTTGTCTCTGGCTGTCTAAACATCTATGCATTTTTTTTCTCACTTTCTTATAGCTTTTTTTTTGCTCACTCCCTTAGGTAACTTTTCTTAAATCTTTACTATCTAGTTTCATATCTTGTTCTGAACCTGTGGTGATAAGCCAGGATAACTACAAGAGAATTCTCAACTCGGATCTAGAGTATAATTATTTTCACAAGGAATACTATTCGAATAGTCTAGGAAAGCTTACTAACTTTTCTACAGGGCTTGAGAACGTACTCGAGGTTTGGATACTGGAGAGGTAGTGCCCCGCATACTAATATCCCAGACATACTATGTATACAAGACCCCAACACTCTGCCCACTACAGTCACTGACTACCTAGACCATGCTCTGATACCATCTTTGTAACATCCCCAATCCGGAAGATGCTACCAGTGGGGAATATGTCGTATTATTCCCCTGAGCCTCTGACTCTCTAACCATGAACAATATTAATACTCGTTTCTCTATTTAAAAATCTTATGTATGAGACCGTAGCCCAAACTTAATAACATAACATGCACATTCAACATTAATAAATGTGTATTCAATATCACTTACTTTTACAGTGACTATCACATAACCAAAGACTAATACATAAGTTCTACTTGACTCTAACTGGACTCTCACTCTCTCTGACTTGAACTAGTGGACTCAATACCCTAGTGACTGCATCAGTATCCGTCCTCCCGAGCTCGTCCTTCGAGAATACCTGTAAAATAAGGAAACTGTGAGTGAGGGGTTAGAACATTATACGATCTAAGTGAGTGAACAAAAACTGAAATACTGTTATAAAAATATTTGGTTCAAAAATTAAAGTTTAAGAAATAGCTTTATATAAAAAATCTTTTTCTGTCTTAAACTCTGGGCTTCTTTCTGAAAATCTATTCAAAACTCTTTCGGTAAAACTTATCTTTTCTGAAGGTTTCTTATAAAACTATTGTTTTCTGAAAACTTTCTTTTCTACAAACCTTTTCTGAAAACTGTATCTGAAAACTATTTCTGAAATCTATATCCATCTCTGAAAACCTGACGTATGGGGGCGTTACGTATCGCCGTCCCCCCATACGCCTAACTAGAGCTAAGAGTGCAAATCCATGACTTTGGGGCGTTACGTATCACCGTCCCCCAAAGCATACCACTTATGTCCCTGAAACTAGTGGTCTTGGGGCGTTATGTATCGTCGTCCCCCAAGCCACTAAACTAGAACTGGGGGTGCGGATCTATGCTACCCTCCAAGCTTTGAAACTAGGATCTAGGGGCATTTGTCATCCCTAATCCTGAACTAGGATCTGGGGGCGTTACATATCACCATCCCCACAGTCCTCTACATGTGCACATGCGCTGTCCGTCAATTCCATATCTGAATCAAGTTACATACTGAGGTGGGTTTTTCCCCATGCCACGAAAACATAAAACTCATGTTTCGAAAATATTTTTTCCTAAATCATTTCTTAAAACATGCTAAACAAAATGTAACTGATAATGAAATTGGCTAACGCCCTAAAAGCGAGAAAATAAGTCTGTTCATGTAAAATAACAAAATGAAAATAAACTTAAGGGAAAATGTCCACTCACTAATTGGAATCTGGCTTGTGCTACACTGCTTCGTCAAAGGAAATTACAGTTCCTGCAATGGTCTATAAGCGGTAACTTGATTAGAATATAAACCATGAGATAAGTTTCGGAACTAGGCTAAACTTCTCAATTCGAGTACGTGATATCGTCACTTGATATATCATGCTTGTAATAAGATATAATATATGTATGCGAACTGATACGAGACCCTAAAGGTGGTCTCTAACATGCTAAGGTGAAACCGGAATGGTTTAAAATTATTTTAGGGAAATTCTGGACTTCGCGTCGCGACGTAAGGCATTGCGCGTCGCGACGCTCTTAATTCCAAAAATGAATTGCCTGAAATTTCCAATGCGCATCACGACGTAAGTCTTTACGCATCATGACACATATAATTGAGTAGCCATTCTGAAAAAAATCTTTAATTCACATCACGACGCGAAACACTTTTGTATCGCGACACAAGCCTAATTTCCAAGATTCTAACTTGCTTTCTAAGGCCTATCTTGCCCCAAATACATCACCAACATCTCTATATCAAAACCATTACACAAACCATGCTATTAAACTTCAACTTCACATATTCCATGCCAAGTTAACATCCTTAAAAATTCTTTAATCTCTTTGTTCTAATTCTAGCTCAACACTTAGAATTTAAAATATTGAATAACACTCAATACAATCAATTTCCATGCTCATTTCCTCACTAAATGCAATCCCTAATATGCCACTAACATCAACATGTCTTCACATCATCAAGATTTCATAATTTCAAATTTGGGTCACAATCCCTTACCTTATTTTTCTTGATTTTCTTCATCTTCCAAGTCTTCAATGGTTGACAATGTTCTTACTTGCTTCATCTTCTCCCAATTTTTATCTTTTCTTTCTATTCTTCTATTCGTCTTCTTCTCTTTTCTTCCATTCTTCTTATTCTCTTCTTATTTCCCACGTTTCTTATTCATTCTCTTATTTTTTAATTTTGTGAGTATTGAATAGTAATCTCTTTATATACTATGGCTTATTTGATATTTTGATTAATGGAGAAGAGTATAGAAATGTGGAGAAAGTTTGAGATTTTTCTAGATAGGTCTGCAACCTTATTCACCTAGATTTTTGACTTCCATTTTCGACCTATTTTTGGTTCGAATTTGGAAAAATGTTCAACGTGGAATTTGTAGGCCTCGATCTCAAATTTCCTATGATATAAAATTCATAAAAATCGTAATTTATATGAGAAAGTTACGACCTAAATACCATAGGCTATGCAGAATGGAACATTCTAGCATCTAATATCGGATTCTCAAAGAATTTACCGATTGTTCCCAAAGTCATCTCACGAGGGTGTATGTTTCCAAAAATGATTTATATTATGTGATACTCTTCCCACACTGTAACAATTGTTGAGATTCCCGGTCGTTACAAATAATAATAATAATAATAATAATAATAATAATAATAATAATAATAATAATAAAATACATATGTGAGTAAATACATTATAAGCTCATTTTTTTGTCAATCTAAACACTTTGAATGTTTCCAAGTCCGATTTAAATCTAACTGTAATGCTCTTTTGGATTTCTGGGTCCTGAAATTCAGATTTCATATCCATTTTCCTGCTGAGCATCTGAAGTAGTGTTTTACCTACACAATAAATAAAAAACACAATAAAAATATATAAAACATTAATATAATTATTTATTTTACAAATATGCTAAATTAAAGGGATTAATGAAATCATAAGTGTAAAATGATTAGTTTTCCTTTTAATAAATGTATAATTTTTAGTATTCATCACACCCTCAACCAGTTTATTATTAGTCTCTAGTAATTTTAGAGAAAACTAAAAAGACAAATTCTTATCCAAGTTAGTAATTGTTTTATTTCTTTATAAGTTATCAAATAAGAAAATTCTCGTATATTGTTTACCCTTCTTCCATACACACATAAGACAAAGTATCAATCAATTCATTGTGCCCATAATATTCGAGTGTATCTGTGGGATTTGGCTCAGTATCCTGAACGATATTGTCAACAACATCAACTCTGAAGCATTCTTCTTCCTTTTCATCGCTCGGGAATTTCATGGCTTTGAAAACATTAAATGTAACTTCTTGGTCCTGCACTTTCATGGTTAGTTCTCCTTTTTGCACATCAATCACAGTTTTACCTGTAGCCAAGAATGGTCTCCCAAGAATGATAGGTACTTCTTTGTCTTCTCCCATGTCAAGGATGATGAAATCTGCTGGAAGAATGAGTTTGTCGACTTTGACCAGCACATCTTCAACAACACCTCTTGGAAATGCGAGTGTTCGGTCAGCAAGTTGCAACGAGACTGTGGTAGGCATTGCTTCTTCAATCTGTAGTTTTCTGTAAATAGAAAAAGGCATCAAGTTAACACTAGCACCTAAATCACATAAAGCCTTACCGATATAATGTTCTCCAATGGTGCATGGAACTGTGAAACTGCCAGGATCTTTCAACTTCGGGGTAAGTTTCCTCTGAATAATGGCACTGCATTATTCCGTCAATGTTATTGTCTCGTAGTCTCCCAATCTTCGTTTTCGTGAAAGAGTGTTTTTCATGAATTTTACATAGCTGGGCACTTCTTCCAAGGCTTCTGCAAATGGAATATTGATGTGAAGCTTTTTGAACACCTTCAGGAATCGAGCAAACTACTTGTCCAGTTTGTTTTTCTGAAGTCGTTGAGGAAAAGATGGAGGTGGAATGATTCTTTATGGTTCTTTTTTCTTTGCTTCTTTTTCCTCCATCTGTTGCTCTGCTTCTTTTGGAACTTCTTCTTGGGACATCTTGATTCCAACATCTTTGTTGATTTCAGTACCGCTTTTCAAAGTAATGGCTTGACATTGCTCCTTCCCTCGGTTCCTTGGATTGGGTTCTGTGTTGCTGGGAAGATTACCTGGCGGTCTGTAACTCTGAGCATTGGCCAGTTGTCCGATTTGATTCTCCAGTGCTTTGATGGAAGCTGATTGGCTCTGAAATATAGCATCGTACTTTTTTAACTGAGCCAGCACTTCTGCTATTCCTGGTTCATTTGCCTGCTCCTGACCTTTGTTCGGTTGTTGGAATCCAGGTGGTGGATAGTTCTGCTGTTGGCCTGAATTGTTGTTCCATGAAAAATTAGGATGATTCCTCCACCCTGGGTTGTAGGTGTTGGAATATGGATTGTTCCTCTGTCTGTTGAAATTGTTGACATAATTCATCGTCTTTTCAAGTTGGTTCGACTCTGGTGCTCCTCCATATGGTGAACTTGTGGATCCAGTGGTAAGAGTCTCCATGAATTTGCATATCTGATCTAGCTTGGCATTGACTGCTGTATTGGCTCCACTTTCATAAATTCCTGCAATTCTTTGGATCATGCTCCTTTCTGTTGGCCACAAGGAATTGTTGTTGGCCATTTCTTCGATTAGTTCACAAGCTTGATCTTCTCCTTTCGCCATTAAAGCTCCTCCAGCAGCAGCATCGATTGTGGTTCTCATTATTCCAGAAAGTCCATTATAGAATGTTTGGACTTGAAGCCATTTTGGAATCTCATGGTGAGGACATTTCCGGAGCAAATCTTTGTACCTTTCCCAAGCTTCGTAGAGAGTTTCGGAGTCTTGTTGCACAAAGGATGTGATGTCATTCCTCAGCTTTCCAGTTCTGGCTGGTGGAAAATACTTTGCAAGAAATTTGGTGGCTAAAGTGTTCCAAGTTGTGATGGAACCTGCTGGTAGTGAATGTAGCCAAGCTTTAGCTCTGTCCTTCAATGAGTATGGAAAAACACGCAGTCTCATTGCTTCTTCAGCTTCTCGGTTGTAATTGAAAGTGCCGCAAACTTCCAAGAAGTTGCTGATGTGGGCATTAGGATCTTCAGTTGCATTCCCCCAAACTGAACTGACTACTGAATCATCTGAATGCAAGTTTTGATGTCACCCGTATTTTCTGGTAAGGGAGGAAGTACAATACATGAAATGAGTCTGTCAACCACCGGAATGGTTCTGTCTCGAATGGGAATTGGTGGTGCAACCTCTTAAGGTTCAGGTTCCATGTTAACAATTGCTTCTTGGCCTTCTCGCCGTTCCCTTCTCAACTGTCTGATGGTTCTTTCAATTTCCGGGTCAAGCGGTCGAAGTTCAAAGCTTATAGTTCGTCTCATGAAGTTTCTGAGAACCTGAAACACAAGAAAACAAAAACAATAAGTAAAAAGAAAATTAGATACAAGTAAAGGTATCTAACCTTAAAACTAATAGTGAAAGATAAATAAGTCCACGGCAACGGCGCCAAAAAACTTGACCGGCGTAAACACACACATATAACGCAAGCGTACGTATCGTTCAAGTAGTATAAAAAGTATCGATCCCACGAGAACTTAATACCTAAGCTATTAATTTTATGAGGTCAAATGATTACTAGTATCTAACAGGTTGATTGATTGATTTGAAATGGTGACGATTCTAAATTTAAAAGCAAGTAAATAAAATTGTCGAAAGTAGGTTTTAAGAAACTTCAATATTAAAAACTATTTAGGGTTGTGATTTCTTCCAAAATTATTTAAAGATGAAATGGTTATCTTATAGTTGGGAAATATATTGATTTATTAACCGGGAACACTAAATTATGTAAAAGCCTCTTCTGATGGTCAATTACAAATACCCAGTATGACCCAATTGAACCATATGTCTATGTCAACCAAATTACCTGGATTCATTAAGATTAAGTTCCAATTAAGGCTACCCCCGCCCGACAGGTATATTCCTATCCTGTAAGGAAATCTATTAAAGGGTTATCTATCCTCAAGGAAGATCGTGGGTTATTGAGTCTAAGGCCTTAAACTTAAAATTCTATGTCTAGTTCATTTTAAGTTTACCTAGTCAATTTTATTAGTGGCCAGTTAATAAAAAGCATTAAGATTAAGACTCAATAAATAAATCTTTATATTACCCAAACTATAATCTAACCCCTTATAAACCGGTGATATTAAAAGTCATCACAACCCCAGATAACTAATGTAGTTACAACACGTAACTAGGGCTAGTAAAATAAAAGACATAAAGTAAAAATGCCAAAAGTAAAATGCGGTAAAGTAGAAATTGAAAAGTAAAATAAAATAAAATGAAATGCTAAGGTAAAAGGAATTACTTTTACTATTTACTATTTTAGATATCTCTCATTAAATAATATATAAACTTGTGATAATATTACCAACCAGCCATATAGGCGGTAACCTGATTAAGTCAAATTAAGTCCAACCAGCCATTAAGGCGGTAATATTTGTCCATAATCCAGCCATAAAGGCGGAACCAAAATAAAATTACCAACCGACCAATCTGGCGGTATCCTTGATTAGTCAGGTTTAAACCAGATTAAAATGAATTACCAACCGACCAATATGGCGGTATCCTTTTTAAGTCAAATTTTAAATAGTGAATATATTATTTTTAAGGGAGATTAATCTAAATAGTAATAGCAAAAGAATTACATTTCACCTTAGCAGAGGGAAGTTACCTCATCATGGTTGAATAGTAAAAACTGTAAAAATAAAGAAAGTAAATTACTATTATTACAGAACGTAATTAAAATTAAATTACAAAACTTAAATTAAAATAAACTAGAGAGAAGACTCCCTATTTACATCAAAGAAATGAGAGAGAATGGTACATCTAAAACTGAAATCTCGAGCTCAATTTATAGACCCCGGTAGGCCTCCAGCGTCGCGACGCCAGCTTCTTTTGGCGTGGCTTGCTAAAGGCTTGACACGTGGCAATTCGGATAAGAAGATAAGGCGACACATGGCGAGGCGGCTAACAACTCAATTATTATGCTGACGTGGCGATGGCGACTGTCGGCACCATAGGATTGCGACCCGTGGCACTTCGTGATTGGCTGATGATGACGTGGCGGTGAGGTGGCATGTTGACTTGGTCAACTGATGATGTGGACGCTGACGTGGAGTGACACATGGCACACGTGGCAATGGTGATTGTCGGCACCGTAGGATGATGACACGTGGCACGACGCACGTTAGCATATCGGCTGTGATGGTGACACGTGGCACGGCGCACGTTAGCAAAGTCAAACTTCTCAAATTCTGACTCGTTGACTCGGTGCACATTAGCATGACCCGGTGCACGTTTGGCGTCGTGACGCCAAAGGCTTGCGCGTCGCGACGCGCCAAAATTACCAAAATGCCTTTTTTCCAATTTTTACTGTTTTGCTCCAAATCACCTCCAGAATGTCCTGAAACTTTATTTATCTACGAAATAACACAAAACACATCAAAATATTCACAAAACTCAAGAAACTATACAAAATATTAAGTTAAATGAGTGGGAAATAGTGATAGATTTACCACTCATCAGCGCAGCGGAAAGAGCGCTGTTCGGGCGAAATCGTAGTTTAAAATTTTTAAACTTACGAATAAAGTATTCAATATAAAATATAAATAATTCATTCATATTTCACCTAAACTTATTTATTCGATATCATATAAAGACATAAATAATATAGAAACATCGCGAAACTTTTGCGAAAACGTTTTTTCCGTAAAATAGCATAAAACGCGTTTCCGGCCAAACCGACCGACCAACCAATGCTCATGGGGACTGCCCAGGTCAGCCCCAAAAATATTTGGACAGTTCTTGGGCTGCCTGAACAGTGCCCAGTTCACTGTTTGGGCAGCCGTTACCCGGTAACGCCGTTTTTCACCGTTTTTGAGTATTTTCACTCCGAAATAATTTCCGATAAATATTTTTCTTGAGCAATTAAAATAAACTAATTTATTCTAATTTCTCGATATATAAAACTAATTTTTTATCTAAAAATCAGATTTATCATTAATTGCTATAAGACCCCTAAACTTTACAAATTAATTATTTTAGTCCTTAAATATGTCAATTACATATTTAATTGATTCCAAATCAATCCCAAAATAATTTTTTATAATTTTGAAACAAAACCAGAATCTTTTCCAGATTTGCACAAACTGCCCGGTTTTTTCTTTAATTGCCGAAATAGCCCACAATTCTTATTAATTACAATTTAGCCCAATTTGTTCAAAACACATCAAGATCAAATCCAATCAATCCCAAATTTGACATACATCAAATATACATCAAATTATATCATATATATGAAAAGCCCCAAAATTTGAATGGGTTAAGAACCCTAATTTCACAAATTACTCAGATTGGATAATTTACATTAAATTGACAAAATTCAATACTTTAATCATTCAATTACCACACCAATCAAGTCTCACCATCATGAAATCAATCAAGAACAATTTTATGTTAATTATGAATGACTAAATAACTCTAGAATGACAACTTTAATTTTTTTAATTAATTTATTAAGCTTAATTACAGTAATAAGTAAATAAATTAATCATACATGCATAACATCATCAAACAAGCTTCCAACAAATTTATTTACGAACTTAAAGAGTAGAGAAACAAACTTAACAACATAATTTGAAGTTAAGAATTATAGAAATATTTTTTATGTAGAAGAAAGTGTAAGAAACTTACAAAACAAAATCCAAATTTTTGGCTTTGTTCTTCCTTTCTTTCTTCAATTTTCTCCCAACTCTCTTTTTAAAAAATGACATATACTTTACTTGGAATGAATTAATGAAACAAAATAATTTTTTGTTATAAAAAACTCTATGGCCGAAAATCAAGGAAAAAATAAAATAACAATTATTTAATTATTGTTTGATTTTAATTGGAACAAGTTTTTCTTTAATAAAGTTAACAATTATCTTTAATAAAGCAAACCAAATATATGTTCCAATAATATGAAGCCATATAAAAGCAAAATCATTACAAAAGATATTTATTTTATTAATTAATTTAATTATTTAAAAATTAAATAATTAAATACAAATATCTTAAATATATGTATTATATTTACATTAAATATCTCAAATACATATATTAATGATATATGTCAAATATCACAATTTGATATTTAATTCATGTGTATTTAATAATATCAAATATTAAATACAAATACACATTAATTTGGGAATGACCATTAGGTCCCGATTGCATGTATTTTTCGTTTAACCATTAAACGGGTTATAAATAATCAGTATTATTCATAACAGTTACCCTAGTGCTCTACGAGTATATTTCATTAGTGAGACTCTCTAGATTCAGGCATATCTGTCACGAAATTCAATTTCGTGTCCATAATTCACCTACCCGTAAATTATGACAACCACGAATAAACTCGTTGAATCATACAGGTCAGGTCACTGCATATGTATAATCCCTTCGTCACAGGTATCCGGATTATCCCAGAGATATAGATATAAACGTCAAATCTATATAGGAATAATCTCGTCAACGTATCTATTAGCAATCTCTAAATAACATTCTAAACTCACTTCTGAAGTATACTATGACCATAAATTTAACAGACTGCTAATCACAAATGGACTACCTATGCTCTGTACACAGAACTGGCGGATCATTTCTTGATACTCACAGGATATCATGAGCATGAGTTCACACCCAACGAACAGATGGAGGTCTGATCTAAATAGATCGGTGACGTGACTGCCATCTAAGTATGAAGGATAACTCATATATCCACAGTGGTATCTCAAGTCAAAGAATCACTATGATACTCAACCCGAGAAGATTCCTATTGACGTTTGTGTACCATCTATTAGGAAATCTTCGGTGAGTCGTTTAATATTTATCAAATAAACACCTACATGTCTATACGAGTCTCCCAAGACTCATGGTTCATTGGGATAAACCATCGGACCTAGTCCGATATACGACATGTACTGGTCTCATTGGATTTTACTAACCGACCCGTGTCAATAAATCTAGACCAAGAATTTAATTTAAGGATATACAACTTATAGTGGCACTTCCCAATATCAATTACAAACTATGTTGTAACTGTGCACTACGTTGTAAATCTTAGGGTCTTTGTCTAATATATATACATATCACTAAACCGGATTTAGTTTCAATTTAATCAATCTAATCGAAATTAGATCGAATACGTATACAAAAGACAAGAGGCGCTACCATTTAATTAGTAATATTATGGAAACAAAAAGTATTGCTTGTATTCATGAATCAGACATAAATACGATCCGGATTGGCGCTCTGAGCACCAACCCTAACAGTTTTTACTAATTATTAACCCATAATATTAAATTATTCACACACCTTTTTTGATGGTCATGTAAATATATTCAGAATAAATCAATTAACTATATGTCTATGTTAATTAAATTAAATCGAATTCATTAAGATCAAGTTCTAATCTTGGTTACGTATGTCCCTTAGGTATATGTCTATCATGTAGGGAAATCTATTCAACGAAAAAGATCACACGATATTATTCACATGGCTAACCCAAATTTCATTTGTCGAGTCCTAAGGATTTACCATACTATTCTATTGTTGGCTAAATAAATAAAATATGCGTCAAAACATGGAGAATAATAAATAATAAATAACAAACCCAAAGGAATAAAAATATGCTATTAAATTAATTAAACATGCTCAAAATTCATTACAACCCTAAATTTAATGAATTAACTACTTATAATATTCAATAAAAATAGGCTAATCATTAATATAAGGCAAAAAACTCATAAAAGGTAAAGTTAGAAAGAAAATGGAAGAAAAAACTCTTGTTTGTAGTTTTCGTCTTCAAACTCCAACTCTGGTTGA
The DNA here is from genome assembly GCA_019454045.1 of Zanthoxylum bungeanum. Taxonomy (NCBI): domain Eukaryota; kingdom Viridiplantae; phylum Streptophyta; class Magnoliopsida; order Sapindales; family Rutaceae; genus Zanthoxylum; species Zanthoxylum bungeanum. Next base: position 266,157 of record SKCR01034254.1, on the reverse strand, counting down.
TGCATTCATTCTTATCTTGCTCTACATGTTCTTCTATGCTCTTGGAGGGTCCAAAATATGTTAAGAGACTTCTCAATATGTTTTGGGGACGAACTATGCTTATATAAGGAGTTATGGAGCTCTTTCCTAATTAAAATCGAGTTCTTGGCGAATCTAGGGAAGCTGGATCCGTGTTGCAACGTGTAAATGCGTCATGACTTTGCATAAATTCATCTCGAGTGTCGCGACACGCATATGATTCTTATGCATGAGATAATTTTAGATGACCATACGCGTTGACCATGCAATTGCACATTTTGATCATTATTTATTTGCATGCATGACGCCTTTCTTATATAAGCATAGTTGGCACATAGCGACTCTAATGTTTGGGAGTCGCGATATGCTAAACATATAGCTCTCTGTCTGAAATTTCTTCAATAGCGCATCTCGACGGGCTGTCCAGCATCGAGACGCGCCGATGACACAAAAATTTGGCCATAAGTGTTCCAAAATTATTGATTTATCCATCGTTACATCCAATTGAGTCTCGATATTATTTTAACCTGCGAAACGAACTCAAAACACATCAATATACTCATACAACCCGAGATAACACAGAATATGCTAAAATAAAGAGATACTAAATATCTATATATTAACCGCTCATCACTCAACATAACACATATCAGTATCAGATTTTAGTTTTATTACTTTAGCCACTATATTCATAAACTTTAACAGTTGAACTAATAGCATTACTACTAATCACATCAATTAGTACTCAAATGTATTCTGAACTTTGCAACCTAAGCACTCCAGCCAAACCATTATCGGGAACTTTGTTGAAATTTGATGGGTGAAATTTGTGGGGGAATCGTGTGGTCCATTAAATGATGAGAAAGGTGGGGTCCCGTTTGGAATTATCAATGTATTTATAGCCATTAGAGGCACAAAGACAGAACAGGCACAGTGACAAATATAAAAAATTTGAAATCTTTTCATGCCAAATTAGATTATTATTATTATTATTTTTTAAAACGTTGAAAATCTCGCCGTCAAATCACCCGACCCGATCTTAAGAGGAATAGGAAAAACTCTCGACTATCCCAAACTTTTACAAGAAATACATCCCCTGAACTCGAACGCAGGACTTCACAACTAAGTCATAATTGCCAAAAGAAATCATTTTTTGATAATAAAAAGTTGCAGATCAATTCATATAGATCAAGGTAATTTAAAACCTACAAGATTATCAAACCTAAGTTCATGAAGAGGTAAAGGGCAAATCCCATTCTTGCTTTTAGATCCACTTCTCATTAAAAATGCAAGATATTCATCTCAAGTTATGCAAACTTTCGCTAGTTCATGGACAGCATTATTATATTCTTTACCTTCTAAATGATGTAAAGATTTACTTGACATATAGTCAAAAAAGCACATTATTCGACCATATCACATAATTTTTCCCATCAAAGAAAAGAGAGCTCAACATGTTTAGCATTTCCCTAACAAAGAAAAGTTCCGAGCGAAAATTAAATAAATGGATAGACAAGAAAGTAACATCCTTTAACCAAATGCGACGTGGGACCACAGCCTTTCCATCCCGATTCTCTAACCCGTTTTCTTTCCCTCTTGTTTCCTTCGTCCATACAAACTCATCGTAACAGTGTTTAGTGCCAGGAAATTTCTTTCAAATTAAATTAAGAAGCACAATCTATTTTAAGAGGATGCACAAATTATTGATTGCGTCTTCATTGACAACATCTGATCTAGCAACTAGAATGTGCAAGAATCCAGTCTATGAAAGCCTATTTCATGCTGCTCTAAGACTTATCAAGGTTCATTAGTTTATACACTTTTATTATAACCAACTGTGTATGTTATCGAGCAGAAAAATAATATAATAAAGCTAAATCAATGAGAAAGTTTTCACCATCTTGATCGACATGTTTATTAAAATTTTGTTACAGAGGAGTATCTGTTTGCATAATCTATTAGAGAAACTTCTGCTAGGTACAATTAATTATATAAAAGGATGATGAAGTCTGGATAGAGTGAGTACTTAGATAATTATAGACAACAAGTATTACTGCAGCATTTGGCTAAATTAGAACAAAGATTCACCTTTGTACAATTGTGGCCAGACTTGAAACAGCAGCATGCATTGTGATATGAAAGTCCCAAGCATTTGCCACACTCTTGACAAGTGACCTTTCGAGAGCAGAAGCAGCTGGGACATTGCGGGTGACATGTCACATAGCACGAACAGCAGTTTTGCATTTGTAGATGTTGCAGACAACTGCTAGAGCAACAAACCCACGCAAGACTGGAGCAAAGATTTCCCCTGCTAAGAATTAATGCCTATTATTGATTCACATATAATTCATTTCAAAGTGTATTTACTTAAAGTCAGAAAATTGCTGGCAGTCAGGCTTTCAACAAGTTGTAACTTTCATGGACAATAAACCAATACCAAAACTGTAACATTTACACTGTATCACATATGTTATATGTGGACAAACATAGGTTCATATCACGAAGAATATTAATTGTGCAAATGCAGTCTGGGGCATAGTATGACATTCAAATACGAGGCACAGAAATCTTATTTGAGGAGGGCTTATTTCTAACTCAAGTATCAAAGACAACATCTTCTGTGAATCATAACTTCAAAATTAAACACAGAACTAAAACTAGAATTTTATTGTCAATGATTAAAAATTCTTCTAGCAAGTATGCAATAAAGATAGTGGTACAAAAATAGTGGATCACGGTTTAGTTCTTATGCCACTATTTTGGTACTAGCAGAATAAAATTGAAGTTTATAAATGTTCAAAAATGCTATAAAAATTCCAGTCAAACCAGACAATTTGTTCTAACATCAATAGTTATTAAAATATAAGCAGGAAATATCCAGCCGGAATGTATAAATAAACCAAAAGGAGGGGCCAAATGATGTACCAAAGTCTCTTCCAGAAGGGACTGAGTTTATGACTCTCCTGTTTTCTGCTCGAAGAAAATGAGTTACTGTTGATTAAAAATATATTATAAAGGAAAAAATAAATAAAAACTAACAGGCTTAAGTTCACTAGTCATACACAGCGATAAAAGGATCTGGTTTGGCCTCTATATAGTCATCAAGCCTGCAAATCAAAACTTAAGGCTCGAATGGAATCATAAAAGAACATAATCGGCAAAACTGCCTAAAATATGGACAAAAAAGCGATATTACGTTAATTTGACAAAATCAACTATATGTTACACAAGGCAGTAAAGCAGCCACACATACTCTTTGCAGCATCTAGAAGCTGGTTGAATGTCTTCAACAGATTTCAATTCTTCCTGCTAGAATAAATCTTCTATAAGAGTATGCATCTATAAGTGTATGCATTTATGTTGATCTTGTTTCATAACAGTGGCTCTTCATATAGATAAGGTACCTTTAAACTAGAACAAAACAGCTATTTGCAGATAAAAAGAAGCTAGTGCGTAATTCAACAATAACAGGGGAATACGGCAGCTTCTTCACCAAGAAAACATGGTGCCTGGTGTATGGCATGTGTAGCCTTCTAACTTTCATAATTTAAGAATAAACATAAGCATTTGTCACTAGACACATGCTACTCGGAAGTATGCAGGATAGAGCACACATGACCAAAGTCATTGATTGAATGTGTCAAGTAACTCAGGCTAGAAAGAAACACCATTTAACATTCATCTTGTACGTGATGCACTACCCAATGGCACAATAATAGATTAACTTGGACTCATTTAGCCTAAGAATTGCATAGAAGTTGGACAATGATGTTGAAGTTGAAGATGCTGTCTAAATCAAAGCATTCTGCATAGAGAATCAAGCATGCACACATTGTTCTAGCCCATTAATTGAACAATCTTGCTATTAATTAATTATCACATGAATAGAATCCACTATTAGACTATTTCCCAAATGGGCAATTAAAACTCACCAAGTTGTTATTTTGTACAGAACATATGAAGAAACAAATATGGAATTGAGAAACTTAAAAACAATTAAACATAAACAAGGACCTGAAGCAAACTGATCTCTCTTTCCAAAGCCTGAACTTTGACCATCTGCCGCCGCTTACTGTACAAATCCAGACCAGCAGCAGGTGGAGGAGGCCTTGGGCTCATTGGTGGCTCCATTAACGAAAACCCACATGAATTATCCATCAACTTAAGCTAAACACACACACAATGTCGTTTCTACGACAAACCAGAGCTCATGCAATGGCCTGTGTTTTGACTAATAAAACAAGAAGAATAAATGAGAGCTCTGTTTTGTACGTGAAGAAAACGTACATGCTTCAAGGAAAACAAATAAACTATTAGTTGTTGAAACTTGAAAGCAAAGTTTGTTTGTTTGGGTGTTAGTGAAGTGAGAACTGAAACGTTGTTGGTTTGTGAAGTTGACACTCAGAAGCCTGAAAGAGGCCAGAGAAGCTGAAAAAGTCCCAACACTACACCCAAACATTGCAGGGACTGCACGTGCCTGTCACGTTTGATACTGTTTGACTGTTTGTCCATTTTACAATTTACTTTAGCAACTCTTGAATTTAGGAGTGAATTAGAATTCGGGTAAAAAGCCGACCCGACCAGACTAGTGTAAAAATTTTGATTTTGGGTCAATCCAATCCGTAAAATTCAGTTTGGATCACAGATTTAGTGTAAAAAAATTAGATATGACCCGATCTGATTTTAATTATTTTTAACTTTGAAATTCTTAAGGTTCAAACTAAGAAATTCTCATACTAACCCAACAATCTTCCATTTAAGCTATACTCGTACATTATCAAGTTTGTACCATTAAAAATATATATTCATATTATTCTAACCCGCGTCAATTCGTCCCGATGACCTGATCTGCTCGGGTTATTTTTCTAAATTTTGGATTTCGAGTCTACATAACCCCCCGATGATCAGATCTATTCAAATTTAATAAAATTTTTAAAAAAAAATCTGACACGTCAACACTCCACCCTCGATAGTTGATACAAAAATCCGAAATGTAAAGACCTTATTTTAAGAAATTAATTTGACAATTTGCTTATTTTTGTATAAATAAATAATGAAACAAGGAAGCATTGGATTGTGTTTCTGTTAACAGATGAAAATCTCCACCATAGAACGAAATCGCTCTGGGACTAAAGAAAGGACGAAGGGAAGAAGGGCGATGGACCAAAGGGCGACAAAGAGCGTGGGGCGATCGGACCAGCGTTTAGGACGAAACCCATGATGCGGTTACTTCCACGACCATGGCAGTTGGACAGTTTTCCTCCACTTGAGACACGCAGCTCAACGGTCACAGGCACGATCCAGCAACTGCAAGGAGATACTGGAACCGCTTAAAACGGTTGACAAACTTCACTTTAAAAGCTCATCTATGCTAAGAGAGAAGCATCCCGATCAAATGAAGACTCAAATGAGCATATTTTTATTTTTCATTTCTTAGATTGTAATCTTAGGACTGTAACTTGTGTGCTTGCGCCCCTTGGAGGCTTATTCACTTAATCAAACACCCCTTGCTGGGACATTGTCTCAGGAGGTTTGAACCTTACACGCTCTTCTTTCTTCACGCATAAAAAATTGCGCAAACAGTTTTTGGCGACCATAGTGGGAGATTTGGTGTAAAGAGTGGAGATGCCTCCGAAAAGAAACGCTCAAACTGGCTCAATTGCGGAGGAAGGAGGACTGGAGCAAACCAACCAGCCCAACATTCCAGCCATAGTGGGTCAATTCGAGGGTCTGACAGATGCTAATCGGTACGAATCTATGAGAGAACTCAGTCCTAACGTGGTGCGCGCGTTGTTCGGTGAATTCACACAGGATGTTGTCGAACAGGTTAGGCTTCAAAATGCGCATGTCATAGATAAATTCGTATCAACTACCAATTCGCATTATGAAAACATGGCTAAACATCTAAGCTCGATGAATGAATTAATGGCCAAATGTGTAAACGGCGGGACGGCGCTGCCGTGGACTACGCCCCTCCCTGCAGCGAGCAGTCAGGAGGCTGGTCCTAGTAATGTTCCTCCACAGGGGACCAACATCCCTACGGTTCTCAGGGGAGGAATAAGTCCTGGAGGCAATGGCCCACAATTAGGGCCGAATATACACCAAGGGCCAAATATGGCACAAAATGAAGTGGTGTTGCCTCAGGGTGTCCAGGTTTCTCAGGGGCAGAATCATGATTATGTCCCACTTTTGAGAGGACCGCAGCCACCGCCCATAGCTATGTCATTTAATGGCAATGATATGCTAAGGGAGCAAATGACCGAGATCCTTCAAAACCAATTTGGTCTAGGCATACGGCTAATTCAGCCAAGATATCGGAAACCGTATCCTGATTGGGTCGATGTGGCCTATCCATGGCCTAGAAACTACAAGATACAAGATTTTTCCCTCTTTACGGGGTCTGGGGAAGTTTCTATCATGGAACACGTAGGACGATTTACCCTCCAGTGTGGGAAGTCAATGATTTCCACAAACTGAGATTATTTCATGGATCACTGTCAGGGGTAGCTTTCTCCTGGTATGTCAGTCTGCCGGCCAATTCGGTAGAAAGTTGGCAGCAGATGGAGCAACTGTTTCATGCGCAATTTTAGAAGGCTGAATCTGAAGTGGCCTTAGCCGATTTGGCAAATCTAAGACAATTTCCAGGAGAGTGGGCCGAGACATTTTTACAACGGTTTAAGGTAGCCCGAGGCCGATGTTACGTGCCTTTGCCCGAAAAAGAATTTGTGAGGATCGCTCAAGGTTGCTTAAATCTCGATCTAAAAAATAAGTTTCAGGATCGCGAGTTTTGGGACCTTCCCCAACTCACCACTAGTGTGGTGCGTTATGAGCGATTATTACGAGAAGAGGAACAAATGAAAAATTTGAGCAAAGGGACATATTATAGGAATATCGACTATGAAATGAGTGAAGTAAACACTGAGTCGGCTGATTTATGTTTGGCCGAATTGGTTAAAAGGAAACCTTACATTTGTAAGACGTGGGCGGAACCCCAAGCGAGTGAAAAGAATGATAAAAAGAGTAGGAGCTTCTCATTTGATATTACTAAAGTCGATGCTATATTTGACCAGTTGCACAAGGACAAGCAAATTAGCTTGAGCGACAAACATACGTTGCCAACGGCCAAACAAATCGGTAGTAAAAAATATTGTAAGTGGCACAATGCATGGTCTCATACAACTAATAATTGCCTTGTTTTTCGTAATGTCTTACATGATGCTATAGAATCTGGACGAATTACGTTCGAGAAAAAGATAGCAGTGGACAGTGACCCGTTTCCAAAATCGGTGGGGTTGAACATGATCAATCCAGACCTTGCCAAGATGAACCTGCCGAAAGTCAAATTAGTGCTAGACGAAGGACAACACCGTCATCGTCCAAGCGCTCTGGAAAGGATTAAGGCACCTTCAGAGCAAGGAGACCATCAGAACATTTGTATTCGATGCAAGAACAACATGGAATGGATGAAAGAGTTAGAAGACATTTGCGAAAGGCCTGCAAAGAGAAAGCCAACATCATGGCAGCCTCGGACCTTCACCCCAAGGTTCTATGGGGAGAATTCAAATTTCCTCAAGAACGTAAAGACGTTCAGGCCGAAGATTAATCGGCCCAATGTTTGGCACTCGTACCAAAAGCCACACTCGGGCCAGCGGCTAGGCATGAACTATCCCCCTGTAGACGAAATGACAAGGACGCAGTTGAGGCGACACCAAAGGAATTATGTCCGTTTGATACGTCGACGGGGTGAAGCAAAGGCCACCACAGGCCGTAGCCCTCGCACCACAGAGAAAACAGAAGTAAATAAAAAAAAAGGGTGACGATAAAGAAAGAACGGTGATAAGTTGCGACGAACGCACTAAATTCGGCAGACGGAAACATGACGAAACAGACGATGAAGAGCCGCCTATCGTCATTCAGTTCGGCAGTATACCGCCAGTGGTAGCTAATCATTACCTATTGCCTGGGAAATTCAGGAGAGATAACAATTGGGAAGCTAGAACAAGCGAGGACGTTTATGAGGGTGACGAAACTGAATTTGCAGCGCTCTCAATCACAGACAGGGAAGCTGAAGATGAGGAGATGACTGATGTAGAAGAATAAATATACATCAAGATCGAATCAATGAGAAGGGGAATTTCACAGAATCGGCTTCTCAGAGAGTTATATGAAGCCGATAATCCTGCAGTCGGGACATTGGGAGAAGATTTGGGACGATATCCGTTCCTTATTTTGTATGGGACGCCTAAGGTAAAATGGACCCTCACCATAGCCGAAAAATGGAGATTGACTGTCAATCACCAGAGCCGAACGATTTGATCACGCTGAATTGGAGTACATTCCGAGGGCGAAGAACGAATTGGCTAATAGCTTAGCCCAAGTAGCCTCTGGATATAAACAGACAAACATAAGTAGGGTAAACATTAGCGAAGAGGTTGAGCCAGTCCTCATGAGGCGAGCTAAAGATACGGACGCCATGGTTATCGAAGCCGAAAAAAGGGACGATTGGAGAAACAAAATCAAGACATTCCTAAAACAGCCCGAAGCAGGGAAGGATCAAAAGCTAAAACTTAAAGCTTTGAACTATATAGTATCAGGAGATGTGCTATATAAGAAACGACAAGATGGGTTGTTGTTGAAATGTGTAGGGTCATCTGAATCCAAAACTATCATGGCCGAAGTGCATGAAGGCATTTGTGGGGCTCACCAAGCCGGGGTAAAGATGAGATGGTTGATTGTACGAAACAACTATTATTGGCCAAAGATGGGAGAATCATGCACCTCATATGCCAAATGATGCATTGTTTGTCAGAAGCACGGACCTATTCAGAGGGCTCCAGCAACTGAGATGATCCCAGTCATTAAACCATGGCCGTTTATGGGATGGGCGATAGACTTGATAGGGAAGATTTATCCTGCATCGAGTAAGAGGCATACTTTAATCGTCGTTGCCATCGACTTCTTCACTAAATGGGTGGAAGCCATCCCAGTTGTAGAAATCTCCCAAGAGCAGATCATCAAGTTCATAAAGGAACATATAATTCACCGATTTGGTATACCACAGACAATAATGGTAGATCATGGTACTTCATTAAATGGTGAAAAGGTAAAAGACTTCCTAGGCGAATACGGAGTCCGATTAGTGAACACTACCCCCTACTACCCTCAGTCAAATGGTCAAGCAGAATTGAACAACAAGACCCTTAAAGGATTGATTCAGAAAATGGTGACAGACAATGCCAGACGGTGGGATGAATATTTGAGTCAAGCTTTATGGGCCTATAGAACGTCGCCGCGAATAAGTTTTTCGGTGACGCCGTTCCAATTAGTGTATGGTCAAGAGGCTGTGCTTCCAGTAGAAATGAATATTGAGTATACCAGGGTGATGCTGCAAGACAAACTGACACGGGAAGACTACGACGAGGCAATGATCCAGAACTTGTTGGAATTAGACGACATCAGATGTGATGCGCTAAATCGTCTAGAAGCACAAAAGAAAAGGATAGCCAAGGAATACAACCTCAGAGAAATGGCTAAATCATTCAGGGAGGGCGAATTAGTGTGGAAGACTGTGTTGCCACTTGGTTCTATGGACCCAGCGTATGGCAAATGGTCGCCCAATTGGGAAGGCCCATTCACGGTAAAAAAAACGTGTTGCCAAATGGAGCCTATCATCTACAAGACTTAAACGAGTGCATACAAGAGCAATAAACGGAAAATACTTAAAGAAATATGTGCCCTCATTGTGGGAGCACGAAAACAAAATGCACTGAAATAATAACAAGTTCTCATTAAACATGGACGAAAACGTCCTAAGAATACAAGGATAGACGATATAACGTCTTACAAAAATATTACTTTTGGCCCGAAGATCGCCAAAAATCCCCAGGCAGCCTCTTAATGGCCGAAAGTGTCTCCCTCCTCAGGCGCCATTCGTCCTGTATTCCCATACCCACTGCGTCTAAGTCAGCCAGGCTTTTCTCAAAATTGATGCGGGCCAACCCCTCATACTCTGCCATAACTTGTCCATCTCCTCTACTCGAGTAACGAGGGTCCTCCTCTTAGCCTCCTTCCTCATGCGGCTTTCCTTAAGAAGACGCTGAATCTCTTTTAGTTTTCGCTCCAGGTCCAAGAAGACCGATTCTTCGGTCACCATTTCTTCGGTTGTCTCCCTCAGGGCCTGATGTCGTGCCTCGAGAGAACCACGAAGCGTTTCTTTCCTCATCACAGAAGAGCAAAGCTCGATCTTCTGGCTGTGCACATTGCGATACCGAGAGAGAAGATTTTCTATGTCATTTTTCATCTTTTCGAGGAAAAGCCGATCATCAACAGATATTGGCAAGGTAGGGAGGGCCAATATCCGGCTCAACTCGGAGGAGCTTTTGTCCAATTGAAGGACGTTCTCTGGCCGCGCGGCTTGATTAATTTCTAGTGCAGCAAAGAAAACATATTGGCCAAGAACCTCCTGAAGGACCTCCATGTCTGTGCTGGTGCCGACCAAAGGCGAAGGAGGCTAAAAAGAAGCAGAGGAAAGTCGTCCAAAGCGATCCAAAATGTCCTGGATTGTTTGTAGCAATGGGTCGGATACCTATACACGAAGAAGAAATTAGTAAGTATAAGCCATGGTAAGGACGAACTAGAGAAGAAGAAAAGGCTTACCACCCCAGAACCAGAACCAGAGGGCTGACCCACCAGTGCTTCGAATGCTTCAGCCGCGGGCTGCGCTAGCTCTTGTTGAAATGAAGGCCCTAGGGATGATGGATGTTGGGGGACAAGAGCCGACTGTGGTGCGGCCTGAGGAGAAGACGGCCGAGCAGGAAAACTCGTTGGAAAAATGGGAGTCGGCCCGATGGAGCAACAGCTGCTCAGGAGTGGCCAGAACTTGGACTGTCTGAGCAGGAGCTGCGGAAGAAACAACCATGAGAGCCGAAGATGATGGCCGCTCAGGCTCAAGAAACTCAACTTGAGGAGAAGAAGGCAGAGGAGCCGAAGACGACGACTGTGCTAAGACCGAAGCCTGATGCGCAGAAGTGCTGGGAGATACCGCTTCTGGCATCAAATATTGTGGCGCAGTAGTCGGCCGAACATCTGTAAGAGAATCAGAGTCGGACGAATCAGAAATATAAATGATTTCATCTTCTTCGTAAATGCGACGAAGTACGTCGTCTTTATACATAGACCGAGCCTCCTCTAATGACTCCAATTCGGCCAAACTATAGAGGCCGTCCACGTCCCTATAACTCCCTCTAAGTCATGAGGCAGACATCCTGCGTACTAAAGGGTGGAATTGCCTAAGGTAATGCCACAGAGCCCCAGTCGGCCAGATAGGCTCTGGCACTTCAGCCTCATCATCCGGATCCTGCACGATTGGTACAGAACCGTCCGAAGAGAAGCGCTCAAATGGGGAATGATCACCAGGAATGTCCTCAACTCTTAGACGCGAATGGCCAGATTCAACAGATGGCTCCGTACCTTTGGGGTCGGCTCCAATTGCACCTCCCTCTCCAGGGAATTGCGCCATGACGGGACCTTCGGCAGCGTCATCCTCGTCAAAGGGAAATTGAACAACCGGCATCCCTGTAGGTCCCGCTCCCTCGCTTCCGTCCACATGAGCTTCGACCTCCGAAATTCATGACGTTTCAGGAATTGCTGAAGGCGAATCAATCTTGAGAGCCTGCACCAAATCCGCAGTCATGATATCAATATACCTCAAACCTGTATGAATGCAAAAGAAAGCAGGTCTCAAGCTCATACCTTAGAGCGACGGACGAGCGGAACGTCTGAATCAGAACTTCGGCTGGGAGAAGGCTGTTTCCTTTTAGCAAGCTTTATGCTCTTGGGTTTAGACGCCTCAGCTGCCTTCTTTGACCCCGACGGCTCAGGAGATTTGGGGGACAAAGGAATAAAAGAAAACAGTTGTACAAGGAGCGAAATGAGCTATGATAAAAGAAGACAGTAAAGAGCGAGTCTCCACCAAGGAGTCCTCAACTTCAGAAACAGAAAAGACCTTAAAATGGTCTGACGACGCAGAATACGAATGAAAGAAAGCAAGAGGCCACCCTTGGACAAGGCCAAATTGACGGGCGACGAAGTTGGGCGAATATGCCTCCACTCAAGCCTTGCCATTGGCCCCAGTCAAGATGTCATGAACCAGGTTGCAGCTGCATAAAAACTTGCGCCATATGCGAAGACATGATTCATCCTCTTCCGAAAGAGGAAGGTAATGGATGAAAGACGGACTGTTCGACACAGTAAAAGGAAAGAAAGAGGGAACCCGAGGAAGAGTATAAAAATAATCAAAGGTAGCACGAGGAAGGAAAGAAGACGGCCTAAGCTGAGCAAAGAGAAGGCCGGCACAAGAGTAAGGGTGAGTCGAATCAATTGTACCAAAAATAGGAAAGTAGGCTCTCAACCAAAGTTGGACGATCTATAAGGGACCAGAAGCAATGGGTGATGACCCCGACCGAAGTTTCTTTTGGAGGACGGCCAGCCCCCGATACGTGGCGGCAAGAAGAAAAGAGGCAAAGTCTAAATGACGGCCATGAGCGAGATCAGAAGAAATTGGGAGGTAGCCCGCCACAGGCTTTTGGCTGGGTGCACAAATGATATATTTGCACAGCCAGTAATGAAGGAAGGCTGTACGTTCAAGCATTGAAACCATACCAGCCATTTTCGAATATGTGCGAAGAAAAGAAGAATAGGACGAAAAAGAGGAAGGACCCATTGAAGGAGGGGAAAACGAATGTTTATGGAGGCCGAAATGGTCGCTCCGAGAGGGGTCAGACCAGTAAGAGCGCCAACATCACGAAGGGTGATAGTAAAGGGCCCAACCGGAAAAAGGAATACATTGTACTCGGAAGACCAAAAGAGTAAGGAAATGGGAAACAAGTTGTGATCAAAAGTTGGCAGGGATAAGGAAAGCTCAATGAGAGGAAGAAGATGGTGTTTTTCTAAAAAGGCACGGGTATCCGCATGTAACAGCATACGTTGATACCAGGCTTCGAAGGCTGTATCGGGCTTGGGCCAGGTGCGAATTGGATTGGACTGAGCAAGGATATAAATGTTGAGTTGTTCAGAAAATGGAGGGTTAGAAGAAGAGGGAAATTGCTGAGCCAACGGGGTCGTTGCGATAGCGTTATCATCAATGAAGATGGGGCCAAGAGCGCATTGGCCGAAATCCTCATCGAGAGTGTGAAGGCCAAACATGCCCACAGAAGAATCTTACAATGCCAACTTATAATCAACGAAAGTTGAGTCGTTAGTTTTGGGAAAAGAGGAAGATGAAGCCATTGATGACACAAAATCAAGAAAGGAGTAAAAGTGATTTGCAGAAAGAGTTGGGGGTATAGCGAGAAACGGAAGAGGATGAAGCCTTATGAACAAACGAAGGGTTTAACCTGGGAAAGCTGTCGCAACACGAATCGTCGAAGAGTGAAAGCAGCGGAAAACAGAAAAGGACAGAAAGTTGCCATAGACAGGTGTTCGAATGCAACTCGCTGCGCAAGTGACGTGCGACGGAAGGAAACACAGAAGTGACGTAAAAACGGCTCTTAAATGGGTCTCATGATGAAACGTATAGGAAAATGCCACATATTTATTGCAGATATAATGGGTTCGGGTAGAACTATAAAGGACGGCCCGATAAACTACAGGGTGGAGAGTCTAACCCCGAATTTACTTCGGTCGACCTTGCTACTTCGGCCTCCAGCAGATCGGCCGAGCCTCAAAATCTTAGCATCGGTCTTCAGAATCGGCCAAGAACAGGTGTCAACACCACACTTTCCAAAGACATCGTCCCAGCCTTCTCCATTATTAACACAAGTAGGAGAGACTGATATGACAAGACCATCAGGCCACGGGTTTACTCTGTCAGAGGACCAGACTTTGGGCAGGGAGCCCCTCCAATCGATCAGACAGCACGTGAAAAAAACCCTTCACGTGACAACAGTACCAAGGTCTCATCACCACTTATTTAAAGGACAACCTCACTAACCAGACTCTCCATAGTCAAACAGAGTCCCGAAAATGAGAAGGAAAAGTTCGGAAGAGGCAGCGCAGGGTGGGAAAAAGGAAAAGCTCTGCATGAAACATAGGCCACCAAAGGTGGAAGCTTCCCTTTAGTAAGGTGGGAAATGGAATGTAAGAAGACTCGCTAATGGCCATCCACACGGCGTAAGGTGTGAAATGAAATGTAAGGTTGTGGATGGGCTACGTCCGTTAGCGATAAATCGTCCGGGGTCATCTGTGTGGAAGGTACTGCACCTCCCGAGTTGCGAATGGGTTAAGCTCGTTAACAACAGCTTGCCTGAGCTTCTCTACGCGGAGCATGCTGCATACCTGGGACCTCGGATTCTATAGACTGGGGATTGACCGAATGAGGGGCCGACCGAAGGCGGAAACGGGTGATCATACAAGTTTCTATCACTCCAATACATACGCCGTTTCGCCTTTTCCGACCGAAAATTCGCTCCTCATATTCTGTGGACTGAGGGATTAACCGAATGATGGGCCGGTCGATCAAAACAGGCTAGCTGAGGAGGAAAGGGAACGTCCGTCAGGACAACCCTCGGTTGGCGTAGTGGTCTTCCCTAAAACGAGGAAAGAACGAACCGAGATGGAAAATAAAAAATTCACCTCGATCTTCACGTCCAGTGCCATCAAGGTAAATTTGGGGGACAATTGTTAACAGACAAAAATCTCCAACATAGAACGAAATCGCCCTGGGACTAAAGAAAGGATGAAGGGAAGAAGGGCGATGGACCAAAGGGCGACAAAGAGCGTGGGGCGATCAGACCAACGTTTAGGATGAAACCCATGATGCGGTTACTTCCACGACCATGGCAGTTGGACAGTTTTCCTCCACTTGAGACACGCAGCTCAACGATTACAGGTACGATCCAGCAACTGCAAGGAGATACTAGAACCGCTTAAAACGGTTGACGAACTTCACTATAAAAGCTCATATATGCCAAGAGAGAAGCAGCCCGATCAAATGAAGACTCAAATGAGCATATTTTTATTTTTCATTTCTTAGATTGTAATCTTAGGACTGTAACTTGTGTGCTTGCGCCCCTTGGAGACTTATTCACTTAATCAAACACCCCTTGATGGGACATTGTCTCAGGAGATTTGAACCTTACACGCTCTTCTTTCTTCACGTATAAAAAATTGTGCAAACAGTTTCCTTATTGAAATTTACAAACGACAGTGACATTTCAATTTTCAAGCAATGAATGTGCTTGTTGGCTCCAGTGCATGTTAACAATTATAGGCACAAACAAGTAAACGTGCACATGTGTATCTCAGCGTAAACTGAATGAAAGAAAAATATTTCCAATTTTAGAGGTTAAAACAAACGAAAAACTGAATTAAATCGATATTTTTTTTTATTTTAAAAATAATAGTTTATTTTTAATTAAAAACAGAACCAAACCAATTAAATAGTTTGATTTTATTATGTTGGTTTTAAACTAGGTCCCAAGATCATACAAGCAATGAAAACAATGCGTGAATAGTGAATTCGCTAGGCGTAATCATCTAATTACGACGCGACGGAAAAATCGTTAATTTGGAATTAGCGAACCCGAACCCGAGCCCGAGTGTGATTGCGAGCGCATTCGTATTTCGAATTCGAGTGCGGCAACGCAAGTCGCATCAAGCGTCAAATCAATCAGTCGCATCAAGCGTCAAATCACTTGTCACTTTGAGTGATATGACTTGACAACTTGAAAGACTTGATATGACTTGATGGACATTGATATTGGAGTGTGGAACACTCAAGCTTATTACATTCAATTTCTTTGACTTTTTGAAAGTTAAATTAATTGGTAAATCATTTAATATTTTTGGAAAATATATAAACAAAATGATTTACAACTTTTGTAATAACTTAACACATTTCTTTCTCTCTCATTTTTGCTCTCTTCTTCTCTCACGCCCAAGCTTAAAAGCTCACTGTTTTTGAACCATTTTGGCGTGACTTTGAGGGAAGCAAGAGTTGGGTTTTCATGGTGAAAATCCAAGTGCTAGCACACTACGAGTCTTGCGAAGGTGGTAGGGAGGTTCACCCATGAGCCGGGATCCGTCGGACGAGGCTTGGAGCTCCGTTTTGCATCTCAAAATTTCTGTTTTGCGAGGAAGTTCACTGCTGCAGTTCAGGCGTGAAAACAGTGGGCTTTTTGGCTTGATTCGCCTTCAAATCGACTCAACCGATCGATGTGAGTATTCCGCTACCTCCGTTGATGTATTCACGCATTGTTTTCATTGCTTGTATGATCTTGGGACCTAGATTAAAACCAACAATGGTATCAGAGCCTTAGGTTCAAGCATGAAACTTTTAGGGTTAAAATTTGGGTAAATTGATTTTGAGCATGATTTAGTTAAATTGTTTGATTGAACATGTTTAAATGATGTTGAATTGCATTTTGGTTGGACCAATTTGTTGAAAATTGATTTGGAATTATTTTCCCCAAATTGAAGACCTTGGCTGAATGGTATAGTGATTTTGGGTTCTTGGAAATTTTGTTTTTTGATTCATTAGATGAATTGGAATCATAATGTTTGATGTTAATTTGAGGTCAATTGGATTGTACTTTGAATTGGACAAAAAAACCCCAAAATCTTGTGTTGGCCGAATGGACTTAATGCCCTAATGTCTTGGTGATTTTGATTTTGTGACATTGGATGTGTATGAAATCAAATTGGATGTTGATTTAATGTCGATTGTGGGTTCGATTGGATTGAAACCAAATCGGACACAAAATCCCTCCTTGGCCGAGAGCTTTGAAGCATGTAAATGGGTTTGATTTTTCAATTTATGTGTTGGACATATAATAATGAATTGAGTATGATTAATTGGACTAATTTGATGTTTTGGAAATGTTGATTTAGTTGATTAATCATGTAATGCACTTTAGGTAATTAAATTACGGAATTGGATTCATGAAATTTAATTATTTAGGCTTAAATTGGATTTGGGCTTCTAATGTTGTATTTGGGCCTATTGGGCTTGATTTTATCAAGTTGGGTTTAGGCCAAATGGATTGGATCCAATTGGGCCCAAAACCTTAACCATAAAGCCCAAATGCGACTAATGAACCTTTAAAGTTCAATTGGGCCTAATGGGCCAAGATTGATTTATGGGCTTATGGGGTAAATCCCGGATTGGACTTTGGTTATCGGTTTGACCCGAGTTGACCAAAAGTCCACGCCTTAAGAAATCAATTAAAAGCCCATTGGACTTTAATTGAATTGACGTTGGACGTTAATCGGTCTTTGAGACACGTTACGATTAAATTTGGAATTTAAATCGTAAAAGGTTTATTAAATAAAAGTGTAATATTTAATTTGGAATTGAATAGTGAATTAGTATTAAATACATGTTAAATTAGATTTAATGATGTAGTTTAATTTAATTCATGAATTCGTACTTTGAGTACTTATTCGCAAAAACGAGTTTGACTCGAACAAAATCAAATCGTTGTTTGAACATTGGATGATCACTTAATTATCAGATTAATTAATTTTATTAGATTGATTGATAGCATGCTTATGTGTGTGAATACGTGGTTGTGTTGAATGAATAATGTATATCGGATGGATATTAGATGGGTGGGCAATTTTAGAAATTGTTGTAATAAATTTGATTTATTAAATTGGACATGCGTGTCCAGCCTTATCACCTCTATTCTCTTTGTATTCTCTTCTCGCCTATTCCCCTCAATGTAAATGAGATTTCTTTAGAAGTGTAGTGTAACGGGTAGAAGTAATACAAGTGCTAGCTTGAGTGAGAAATGGAGAGATTTGATCTAGGATCAATGTGTTAAGTATCCATCCGTATATCATTATTATTTATTTTCATACTCGCTTTATTATGTATTTAGAATGCATGTTTAAGGGTGTATGATGATGAGACCTTAACAAAGATAATTAAATTGGTAGCCAATTTGCACGCGAAAAACCCTCGTTATATATCAAGCGTTTATTTTCCTTCCATTGAGTGATTCTTACTCAAGATCCGAGATTGGCAGGGGTTGTTGGCCAAAGTCAAGCCCTTGTCCGTCGAAGATGTGTTTTAATCACGAGGCTTTGTTCCATATCGGTGTCGTGTCCAAGTTGTGGTTTGTTGGCCAAAGTCAAGACCACTTCTTGTCCATTGACATTGATTACGAAGCTTCCATGTCAATGGGTCCGCGCTTGACTGGGATCACTAGGTTTGTTGTGCCAAAGCCAAGGCCTAGTTGATTCAGAGGAAAAGGGTTAGGGTATGCATTCGATGTATAGGCATATATAAGATATATGTTTGGGACTTGGATGTCCACCTACTGGATCTAGGAGTTGGATGAGATCCAATTGATCTTCGAGATCTACCTAGTTAATTATCATACAATTTGTTGGCCAAAGTCAAAATTGTGTGATATTTAACGGGATCCTAGCCCACTAGGAAACACGGTTTCCCGAGTACTTGACAGAGGGTTAGAGGCTCGACGAAAATTAGTGGGAGGCAAGTATTGAATTTGCAACATTCGTTCAAATACTCGCTAATCGCGCTCATCTATATTTTACTCGTCATATTAATCAAAAGTATTAGTTGGACTAATATTTTATGTTGTTTTAAAAATATATATAGTTGGACTATATACAAACTCATTCAAATATAATTGAATTAAATGATAGTTGATTTTATAATTGGATTATAGTAATCAATATTAAAATTATAGTTGATTTTATAATTGGATTATAGTAATCAATATAATTGAATTAAATGATAGTTGATTTTATAATTGGATTATAGTAATCAATATTAAAATTATAGTTGATTAAATAATTGGATTATTGTAATCATTATAATAAATAGTACCTTATTAAATTGATTAAATAGTTGGACTATTGAAATCAAGAAAGAATTGAAAAGTTGAATATTTAAAATATATAATCCTTGGATTAAATGTTTTAAATGATTTAATTGGGAATTCATAATAGGTTATTTTATTGGATAAAATAACTTGTTATATCTAGGCCATAATTAAGCAAATAAGTAGAGCATAAAATCTTTGGAAGATTTATGTGATGATGACTTTAGTGCTTAATTTAATATACTTATCATAAATCTATCTTTAGATTTAAAAGTATTAAATTGCAATTAATAATTCTTAGAGAATTGATTTGACTATTCTAGAGGTGAAAAGTCAAAGTTTGCAATTGGGCGAGTTGCACAAGGTGCACATCATTTCGATATTCTAAAACCCAAGGCTTGGCCAAAGGTTTGTGAAATATTGAAAAGATAATTGACATATCCCAAAGTGACTACCATTTGGATATGGAAGACACTAAGGAATTAAAGAAAGGGCGAGGCTCTAACTTTAAAAATATTTGTCAAAGTTATGTTCGCTACTAGTATTGAAATTGGATTTTAAATATTTAGTGTGGTACATAATATATATGTATTGATGTTCAGAATCCGCTATGAGCTGGATACTGACTTCAAGCCGAGATTTCTCTGCGAATCGGAAACGGGACGAAAGTCGCTGTCTCGACCGTAGATACCTAAGTTTAGGAACTACCCTTTGGGTATGTACTTAAATTAGGAACTGTTATGATGTAACTAGTTTGACTAGAGACATTATCTCTATATCAGTGTTTAATCCGTTACGGATAAAACCTTTATATTATAGAACACTAAGTGTTTTATTATATAAAGATGATACTGAGATAAACACATTAGATGTGAATAACAGAATTTATATTTTGAATATAATAAAATCTCAAACATATAAAAATGACAAATAAATAGCTCAAATTGATTTGATCAATAGAGACTTATTTGTGGCATTGTTGTCTAAGACACAATTAAACGAGACTCGTATATCCACACTTTTGAAGAGTGGGTACTAGGACTGATTTGACTATTCAAATAAGGTCTGCGAATCTAGTTTATAAGGTAAAGTACCTAAAATACTATTTACTTGGTAATAGTATAAGGGCCACCGATCTGTTAGCCCTATTCATGGTGAAGTTAGTGGGCCCATATCTAGCTAGGCTAGATGTGAACATGAATATTTCGTGACCTTAAACGGATGTGGCATCACGTTATGGTTATGTGTTTCTTTTGAAGAACACAAATCGGAAACTTTAGAGTTTCGACACGAAATAGAAAAACAGATCGGCTATAGTATTATTCCGCCACGGTAAGACCGTAATGGAAAATACTTAAGCAGTAAGTTTCGTACATACATGAAAGAGTATGGTATTCTTTCAGATGAGGACTACTCTCGAGACACGTCAGTGAGACGGTGTGTCCGAACCAAAAACTGAATTTTGTTGGACATGATAAGGTTTATCACGAGTCGCTCTGAGCTACTGTTTCCTTCAATAGGATATGTATTAACAGTGCAAAACTTATTTAGAATAAGGTTCCATATAAATCTGTTTGACAGATGTCATATAGGATATGAACAGGGAAGAAACCAGGTTTCTCATTCCTGATAATTTGGGTATGCTAGGCATAACGTTTGGATGATACCAAACTAAAAGACCCAAATTGGATAAGTGCCAATATAGGTTATCCTAAGGGAAACCATAAGTATAGTACTTATAAATCTCACATGAGAACAATATGATTGTTGCTCACCATGCGGTTTTTCCTGAAAGGAATACCGATATGCAGTGGTCAGTGGGAGGATAGTGATACTCGATGAAAATCAGAGTAATACTGTTCAAGGCACGAAGTCCTTAATGGAACACAAACAGTTCATCAATGATGAATCTGTACCATTAATCTTCGAATACACAAACTTCGTAGATCGGATAGATAGAGAAAACAATACTAGTGGTCTGTCTGATCACCCCATAATGATGTCAATCTTATGGAGGTGTATTATCCGACTACGTTTTGAGGAAGTGATACGAGGTATCAACTCCCTATTATGGCAAAGTGCCATGAATCCGAAATGGATTCCATGTATAACAACTATTTTGGATACTAGTTGTTGTACCACGAGGCATTGTGCCTATTGGTACTTTAAACGTCTTCAAGGAAGACATACATGGAAGGCAACATACCAACGTACAAAGCTGGGCTTTTGACGGAAAGGTATCGTTATCAACATTGTGTTAATATTGGTTCAACCTTTTACCTGTTGCCATGGTAAATCCATTTTGAAGATGCTTGTTGATAACTGCGTATTTCATTTATGAAATGTGTCAGTTGCAAATCAAAATCGCTTTCCTGAAAAGGAAACCTTTTGGAGGATGCTTACAACATCCTGACGATTTTGAATAACCGACAAACAAGCTTTGCGGGTTATTCGATCCATGTTTGGATTGAAGCAAGCATAAGGTTCTTGGAACTGACGTTTTTAAATAATCATAATGGTTTATGATTTGACTCAAAACGAAATAATTCTTGTGTATATATATAAGGAGGTTAGTGGGAGAGCGCACTGACAGTTAAATTCCCATAAAGCAATTGATGAAAGCTTGGCTTTCAATAGAAATTCTCCGTAGAATTCTGGGGAGTAACAACCTTTATTCAAGGAATAAAGATCTACTGGGATAGATTTGGAGTTGTTAACACTCTCTGGGAAATTGTACATTTAAAATGTACTTGTATTGGTGTCTCATACGCTTCGAGCATATGGAGTCACAATCGGGTCAATCCAAGTGATAGTCACTGGATTGAAGTTAAGAACATCTGTTAGTATCTTAGAGAACTAAAGATGTTGTCTTAAACTATGGAGAAGGACAACTTGAAGTGACTGGGATCACTACTGCAAGTTTCCAAACAATTAAATACTGAGATACTATAAAGTTTGAACACTGGGACAGTGAGCTGGAAATCTTCCAAGCAAGATAACTGTTGCCGAATAAACAACAAATGCGGATTATTACTGTAGCTGAGGCAGCAATAGAAGCCATTTGGATCGAAAATAAATCTAATTAGATTAGATATAGTTCTGTTAGCAGCTGAGCTAGGCGTCAGCACATGCTAAGGAATTAAAGGTCTCATCGACGATCCAGATATATACTTCTATATCATCTGATTCGTTCGGATCATACATCGTGGCGATGTGATGATTGTGTAAATCGCGTCAGACGATTATCAAGAAAATCCACTGACGAAAACCTTTCCTCAGAAATTTGAGCGAACCCTACATAGTTCGGGTGTAGGACACTTGAGTGACTGGCTATGTGCCAAGTGGGAGATTGTTGGACAAAATGACCCATAGCGTCACTATTTGCACAGATCATTGTGTTGTTGTAGCAAATTGACTATGTTACAAGGAAATTGCACTCTCATCATTTCTGATTAGATCACCATAGATATATAAATGAAGAGAGGTCCCTATGATTAGTTCCTGGACTGAGAATGATATGAGACAGTATCAGTCCCCGAAGGATTAATCATTAAATATCCCTAGCCGGAGTATTATCGAGACTGGACATCGATAATGCGGAATAGGCTAGTATTGCACTTGTGTGCGTTGTGAGGGCACAACGGCATAGTTCTCATATATATAAGTATTGGATACTTATGCAAGTGCGATAGGAGGTCGTGTTTCACCGATGGTACGGGAAACAGCTTCGCTCTGGATAGACCCTTCGGAATCCCATTGGTATTATGATTATGTGTCTATGGGAGGCCGAAATCAAGGTAGGTGTGTATAGTCTTAACCTGAGACTTACATCGCTAATACTTACGATAATTTATGGTGATCTAATCACAAATGATGAGAGTGCAATTTCCTTGTCACATAGTCAATTTGCTACAACAACACAATGATCTGTGCAAATAGTGACGCTATGGGTCATTTTGTCCAACATATTAATCTTTTTAAGTCTAATATATTATTTTTTTATATTTAATATTTATTACAATATTAATTACTTTTATAAAATACAATAATACACACTTGAATTACTTTGAAAAATAAGAGTAGAAAAATTTAAAGAACAAGTAGTTTCAATATATATGTTGGAAAATGTTGTTAACAAACAACAAATTTGGAAAATATTGATGGGAACATGTGGTACATTCATGATGGAAATATTTTTGGAGGGGTTACAGAAAGTCTTTAATGGGTTAGAGAAAGTCATTAATGCATCCAAATGCATGTGATTACAAAGTAATCAAGTCCTCGGTCCCAATTTTTTATTATAAAAAATTATAAATATAAAACATTTATTATATAAATATATATTTCATAAATAAAAATATTTAATTATTTATTTTAAGCCCGAGCCGGGCCCGGGCTTTTTTGCCATATATAGTCTTGCTTCCAAATGCATGTGAGTTAATAGGAAGTCATGCATGTGATGTTATAGCAACTTGATTTCCCTCCTATAAATAATAGCATTTGTTTATTGAGTTAAGCAATCAATTAAGTTTGATCAAGAGCATCACTACAATAAAAAAGGTTTAGCATTTGTGATTAACTTAGGTTTATTTCAATTTGTATGTAAATAAATCTAGGACTAATAATACATGTATGGTTAGATCCTAAGAGGACAAATATGGAAAAATATTAGGGATAATAATTCATAACATTGATATCAGTAGCTTAAATACATGTATTCTAGTTAGATTACACAAAAATAATGATCATGCATGAAAAATATAGAAAATACTTTCTGGTTTTTATTTTTACAAAAATAATTTTATTCCAACTTTGGGTCGTAATAACTCACTGTACAAAATTTATAATGACATGTTCTAAGATGTTTTGAAAACTAGGACATGAGATCTTAAATTTGGTATACCATTCACTTAATTTGGATTAAAATTGAGAAAGATATGGACCGTAGAAGTTGGCTAGTCAAACCTATTTTTATCCAGAAAAACACTCCCAGAATATAAAAACGACATGTCATCCGCATTTTAAGACAACATACGACATGTCGTCCGGATTTATTGTATGACGTGTCGTACAGAACTGGAAATAACGGACGACTTGTCGGTTAAATAAGATAAAAGACATGTCGGTTCTATACAAACTGCAAAACTGACATGTCATACCGTCACAGAACGCGTAGACGACATGTCATCTGTGCGTGTGACTTGGCTGACCTTGGCCACAAAAACTTGATCGGTGGTAAACACACACACGTAACGCAAGCGCATGTATCGCTCAAGTAGTATAAAATGTATCGATCCCACGAGGACTTAATATCTTAGCTATTAATTTATGAAGCTAAATGTCTACGAGCATATAATTGATTGTTTTTTGGTTGGATGATGATTTTAAACTAAATATAAGTAATTAAAACAAAATAAAGGTAGATTTTAAGTTTTAAACAATGATATGAAAATATCCAGGGTTGTGAATCATTCCAATATCTTTTAAAGATGAAGTGATTATCTCATATTTGTGCAATATATCGGTTTATTAACCTGGAACATGAAGTTTTGCAAAAGCCTCTTTCGATGGTCATATGTAAATACCCAAAGTAACCCAATTAACTATATTCCTATGTTAATTAAGAAACTCTGAAATCATTAAGATTAAGTTCCAATTATGGCTACCCCCGCCCACAGGTATATTCCTATCCTGTAAGGAAATCTACCTAAGAGACATTTACCTCAAGGTGAGATCGTGAGCTATTGAGCCTATGGCTAAAACCTAAAATCCATTTTCCAAGTTCATTTTAAGTTTACCAAATCAATCTTATTAATGGCCAGTTAACAAGAAGCATTAAGCTTAAGACTCAATAAATAAACCAATATACTACCCAAAACATAAAATAACCACTTATAAAACGGTGATATTGAAATTCATCAAAACCCTAGATAATATTTTTAGTTACAAAATATACCTAAAATTACAAAAAGGAAAGTTAAACAAAATAACATAATAGAAAATTAAAAGTAAAGAAAATTACAAGAATAAAAGAAAGTGTTGGAGTTAGGGGTTTCACTTTTAATATTTCAAATATAGATTACTCTCTTATCAATTAATCATTTCTTGAATTAATTATATTAAAACTAACCATATAGACGGTGAATGTCATTTGTCCAAAGTCCAACCGACTATATAGGTGGTAACAAAATCATATAAACCGACCATGTAGGCGGTAACAAGGTTAGCACCTAAACCGATCATATAGGCGGAAACTAAGTCCAATAATGTAAATCCGGCCATATAGGCGGTAAATAATTAATTCAATTTACTTATTTAAATTAAGGGAGTAAATCTAAATTATAATATTAAAAGTTTCACCCCAGACTCCAGCAAAAAGAGATTACCTACTCATGATGTAATTAAAAACACATAAAATATATCAAATAAATAAAGAGAAAATACAAGAAAACTTAAATAAACATGCAAGACACTTTATTTTAGGTTTTCATGGAGAAATCCACCAAAGAAAGCATGAAAAATTTACAAAGTTTAGCTTGGTATTTATAGGCAAATATAAAGGCTTCCACCAATTTCTCCACCAAACATGGCAGAAAATCCTCCACCATACATGCAAGCATGTTTGGTGGAAGTTTGACGATTTCCCTTTTTTTATTTTTATTTTTTATTTTTGAAAATGACTTTAATAATTACACATAACACACTTCCAGATTTTTTACCAATTTCGATAATGAAAACTTCAGAATTCGAAAATCTTATGAACTTCAGAGTTATAGATCTTTCAGTCTTTTTTAATCTGGAACTTGAATCACCTCAATCCGATATCGGAATAATAAGTTATGGCCAAAATATGACAATTGCGCAAAGCTGAAATTTCTGAAATTGTATTTCGTTAGAACGCCATTTCAAGTTTCCAATCTCCAAAATCAAAATGTCAAGTCCAGTTTTTTCCCTTATTTGTTCCACATTTCGTCCTGATTGATTTTCAATTTTATTTTATCTGCAAAATAAATTAAACCACATCAAAACGTTCATAAAACTCGAGAAACTATACAACATATTAAGTAAAAAGGGCGGTAAATATTGATATATTTTATGTTCATCAACCGACGCGTGAGAGCACGTGAGGGCACATGGGTGCTCATGGACGACGCGTGGAGACGTGTGTGTCACTCCTGATGGCGCGTGGTGGCACGTGGAGATTCCTGCCGGCCCATGTGAGTCATGTGTGTATCAGTTTTCTTCAGTAATTCTGATCCATCGGGATTGAATGTGTAATTCTTTTTTGCATATTGTTCTAATCGACCATGATAAATTTGTTCTATCATATAAACTTTACATTTATGTAATATAATGAATATCTTTGTGATGATTATTTTAGCCAATGTAACTTTGTGTTTTTCATTGTGCTAATTCTTTTTTCTTGTATTTGTTATAGGAAAATCATGTCGATTGTTCAAAGAACTGCAAAAAGGGTTATGACATCCCCACACAGTGAAAGATTAAAAATATGTTGTTAGAAATGGATAAGTATCAGATGAGTGAATGCGATGATATGATTTTGCATATCATCATTTTTAATAACATGTTACTGTTGGAGTTGGTGCTCGGCGCGTCAAATTTTATTGTATTTATTGTAAATATGATGTACATTTATATTTTATTATGAATGAAATTTAGTATTTTTTTCAATATAATCTTTTATATGGTAAAGGCGTAAAAGACCTTAGAATGAATAGTTGTGACATAATTGCAAAAACTCCGTAATTATTACTGAGAAATGTCACAATACAATTCATTCTTAAAATTATTCCTAGTCAAGGTTTACATACCTGGTCGGTTAGTAAACTGTCGGTTAGTAAACCCATGAGACTGGTATGTGTCGTATATTAGAGTTCTTCTCATGGTTTGTCTTAGTAAACCATGAGTCTTGGGAGACTTATATAGACACGTAGGTATTTATTGTATAAATACTGAACAACTCATTCGAATATTCTTGATAGATGGTACACTAACGTTAATAGGAATCTTTACGAGCCGAATATGATATTAGCTCTTTTGACTTGTGATACCACTGTGGATATGTGAGGATATCCTCCATACTTTGATGACAGTCACGTCAGCGATATTTTAAGATTAGACCTCCGTCTGTTCATCGGGTATGGACTGATACTCATAATATCCTGTGATGTATCTAGAGGGATCTGTCAATCCCGTGTAAGAGATTTTTGTATCCAATTTGTGATTCTTTGAAATCCTTGGCCGATGTATGATTCGAAAACGAGTTCCGAATATTTTTTTTAAGAATCATAAATATGTCGCGACACATGAATAGTTCATAACGAAGATTTGACGTTTAAACTATATCTCCGGAATAATTCAGATTACCTATGTCAAATGGATTATATATATGCAATGACTTCGACTTGGATGGTTCAACTTGATTATCTGTGGTCGTCGTAATTTGTCTGAGTGGACAAATTATGGATATGGAAATGGTTTCCATGGCAGATAAACTTGAACCTAGAGAGTCCCACAATATAAAGTGTACTCGTTGAGCACTTGGGCAATTAATTATGGATTATTCAGATTATTCATAATTTATACATGCGTATTAAATAATGTGTATTTGTATACGATACATAATTTAGATTAGATACACATTATTAACCAACTGGATTTTGACACTTGTTTTATTATTATTATTATTAATTAATTAATTGTTAATTAATTATTAATAATGATAAAAATGGAAGAATATTCTTGGAATATTTTTTCATATATTTATTTTGTCCTTTTGTTAATTAAAAATAAATAAATAAATAAATTATTAATTTATTTATTTTAGATAAGAATATTATTTTGGAATATTCTTATTATTTGGTAAATTTTGATTTGCTAAATCATGTATATTTGACACATGTTTTTTAATTAACAAAATATCAAAATAATTAATTGAATCTGGATAAGATCAAATTGTGTCAAAATTTTGGCCACAAAAATTTGTATTTTTTGTTGTAAAATTATTACAATTTTCGGCCATATTGATATTTTGCTAAATAAATGAAACTTGTTTCATTTTATAAGTTTTAACCACTTCTCATGTGTTGAGAACAATAAAGAAAAAGGGGATTAGAGTTCCAAACAAATTGATCAACATCAAAGGAGAAGAAATTGAAAAATTGGAAGCTTGGATTAAGGTAATTAAAAGTTTCCAATTTCTAATTTCTTAAATTTTTATTTCTTAAGCATGAAAATATGTATTGAATATGTATTTTGCATGTCTTAAAATTATATGTATCTTGGATATGTACATGAATCAAAATTTGGTATTGATTGTATAGTAAACCTTAATAGTTGTTTTTTTTATTAAGCATGTGTTGTAGATTAATTAGGAAATTAATCTCAAAATTAAAAATTTTCATTTTAGAGTGATGTTACCACTCTAATATTGCCTAGAATTGTTATTGAGGCTTTGTATTATGGTGATTAATTTTGGTGTATAATTAATTGGATTAATTTGTGAATAAATTGAATTTATGCATGAAAATGGAGAAATTAATTTCTGGATCAGATCTGAAATTAAGTCTTAAATCATAATATTTTTCATGTAAAAATATGTTATTTGG
Source organism: Zanthoxylum bungeanum (assembly GCA_019454045.1). Classification (NCBI taxonomy): domain Eukaryota; kingdom Viridiplantae; phylum Streptophyta; class Magnoliopsida; order Sapindales; family Rutaceae; genus Zanthoxylum; species Zanthoxylum bungeanum. The sequence continues at coordinate 237,659 of SKCR01034254.1, read as the reverse complement.
ATGATTTTGGATGTGTATTGGGTGGTGGATATATTCTGGAACTCGTTCCGGGACGAAAACGCGAGAAAATGGTGAAATTTATATCGAAACGGGCTCGCCATCACAGCGGTGAAACAAACAAACTGGGCATTGTTCGGACAGCTCAAGGGCTGATCGATCACTGCCCAAGTGATCGGGTTGGCCCGGCTCGGCGATTGGTCAATCGGTTTGACCGTTTGCCCGTTACACGTAGTATTTGTCGAAAAATATTTTCGTAAAATAATTTATCGTGTTTCGAAAAATATTATGTTATTAATTGTTAATAAATAATATATTTAAACTTATTTGGGTGAATTAAAAATATTTGATATTAATTAATTTGCTCGGAAAATTTTAAAATGTTTAACAACTTTTTTCGCCCTTCCACTGCTCCTTCCGCTGCGCTTACCCCAACAAAGTGGTATCAGAGCGTCTGAACCCGCATCCAAAATAATTTTTCATGCTTTAAATATTTGATATTTGATTCAATTTATTTTACACATGCTTGAGAATTAATTGATTGGATCAATTATTTTAACTATTTGACAATATTTTTAAAATCCCTATAATAAGGCATTGTTTTCAATGAGTATATTGTACACTAATGGGCATGTCTCGTCAATACGAATGTAAATATTTTTTGTGATACCGTTATTGTATCTTCTAAAGCAGTGCAGCTATTGTTAATGAAAATTTATTTATACCTGTAAAACTTATTTGATAAGAAACAAATTCGAGCGAAAGTGCATGCCAATAGATGCCCAAGCAGTGAGGTAGTGCATATGTACCTTGGATCTTTTCATTGACGAGTATTGCCCTGAATACGCCCCATCCAATAGATGTCAAAGCAGTGAGGATCAGAAACGGTTCATGATCTATTTCTGAGAGTCACATTGGATGTGATTGATAATTGTTATCTACTTTCAAATATATTTGGGCACAATGTGCCAAAGCTGTGTGCTCAAATATATTTGTGAGATCTACTTCATACTATAAAATTTAATTTAATTATTAAATTCTCGTATTTTATTTGGGGATTTATCAACTTATGTAAAATAGTGGGAGTGCATATTTATATTAAAAATTCCATGATATTTGGATGTTTTTTGATATTGATGAAATTACTATTGTCTGCTAATTCCTGTTTCTTTTGTTAAGTTTGTGATGGCAGCTACTACTTCCTCTAATCCTTTTGCACGTGTCTTGGACGCGAACAAATTGACGGGTCCTGAGTACTTTAGTGAATGGGAATTGGATTTTAAGATTGTCTTTAGATCGGAGAAGTTGGGTTATGTGCTGGATAGTGCAGTACCGTTGGATATTGCTCCGGAGTCAACACCTGAAGAGAGGGAGACATTTCAGAAATGGAAGGGTGATGATCTGACAGTCAGATCACTCATTCTCTATACTATGTCTTCTGATCTGAAGAGGCAGTATATTGATATGTCTGACTCCTACATCATTATAACTTATCTTAGAGAGCTATTTCTACACTAGGAGCGGACACTGGTGTATAGAATCTCTGTGGTATTGTTCCATGCTCGGTTGGCTAATGGTAAGCCAGTGAGTCCACATGTCATGCACTTGATGGATCTCATCAAACAGCTTCAAAAGTTTGACTTTCAACTGAATGAGACTCTGGGCCGGAATCTGATTCTTGGATCACTCCCACCAATATATTCCCAGTTCATTATGAACTTCAACATGCATGGTATTCGCTGTTCCTACAGTCAGTTGAATAAAATTCTTCAGACTGCAGAGGAGGACATCAAAAAGGGTGGCCGACACTAATTTCAAAGTCTTATTTTCCTAGTTCTTCTTCTTCACAATCTACGAGATCTGGCAAAAAGAAGAAGAAATAGGCAAAGAAGACTGGCTCTGGTGTTCCTTCTAAAGGAAAAGTTGTGAAGCCAGACCAATCGAAGAAGAAAGTTACCGATGATAAGTGCCACCATTATGAAAGATTGGATATTGGAGATGCAATTGTCTAGACTACATAGCTTCTGTCAGACGGGAGAGAGCCGCCGCATCAGGTATATTTATTTTCCCTATCATTGATATCTCTTTGGCTTGTGAAGCCATTGGTTCTGGATGGGTTTTAGATTCTACTATTCCTACTCACATCTGTAATTCATTTATGGGGATGAAGGTCAGTAGAATGCTAGATCCAGGTGAGATGCAGCTGCTTTTGGGAATGAAGATTCTTTATATGTAGCAGCCATTGGCGAATACAAGATTCGTCTATCCAGAGGCAGCATTATTTTGACAGATTGTATTTTTGTACCTGGATGTATAACTAATATTATCTCATTGTTTGTATTAGATACAAAAGGATATCATGTACATATTAATAATCGTTCTATGTATATATATGATATGAATAATATTTTGTTGCATAAATGTTCAAATTCACCTGGTCATTATTTTTGCATGTTGTTAGAGATGTTTATGATATTGGGGATAATAAGCGTAAAAGATCTGAAATAACTGATACTGAATTGTGGCATATGCGGTTAGGTCATATAGGTGTGCGACGCCTAACCCAGTTGGTTAAGAATGGTTTGATTGAGAATCTAACCATACAATATTTTCCAACTTGTGAATCTTGTATTCAGGGTAAAATGACAAAAACCCAATTTACTAGTGTCGGACATCAGGCCACTGACTTATTGGAGCTTGTATATAGTGATGTATGTGGTCATATAAGTCACACTGCTCATGTAGTTCTTCTTACTATGTAATGTTTACCGATGATTTGTCACAATATGGTTATATTTACTTGATGAAACATAAATCAGAAACTTTTGAAAAGTTCAAAGAATTTTGAAATGAAGTAGAAAAAACTGGTAAGATCATCAAATGCCTACGATCAGATTGAGGCGGTGAATATACGAGTAGTGAGTTTACGGAGTATCTTAAAGAGAATGAGACTCTCGCTCAATATACTCCTCTGGGTAGTCCACAACATAATGGAGTATCTGAAAGGATAAATCAGACTTTATAGGATATGGTCCGATCCATGTTGAGTTTTACATATCTACCTTACTTTTTGTGGGGGTATACTCTTCTTACTGCTACACATCTGCTGAATAGGGTTCCTTCTAAAGCTGTTTCTACTACTCAATATGAGATATGGGTTGGTAGGAAACCAAACCTTAATTATGTTAGGGTTTGGGAATGTCCTGCGTATGTCAAGGTGATGCAGCAGGATAAACTTTTGCCTCGAGGGTGAAAAGTTAGGTTTGTTGGATATCCTTCGAATTTCAAAGGATATCAATTTTATTAACATGAGCATCGAAATGTGTTCATAGCTCATTTTGCTAGATTTCTTGAAGAAGAATTTTTGGCAGAAGGTGGTAATCATAGAAGGGTTGAGCTTGATGAAGTCCAACCTATAAATGACAGGCCAATAGAGGAATCAAAGGTTCAGACAGAAGCAGAACCTTCTAATTCCACTCTATATATGTCTACTAGGATATCGAGACCTCTTGAGTGCTTGTATTTGATACAAGACAAGAATCTCGATGTGCTCCTTGTTGAGGAGACTGATCCGTATACCTATAGAGAAGTAATATTAGACATTGATTTCGCTAAATGGCAGGAAGTCATGAATTCCGAAATAGACTCTATGTATCAGAATCGAGTATGGGACTTGGTTCCGCTTCCTGAGGGAATTATTCCTGTAGGTTGTAAATGGGTTTACAAGAGGAAACGCAAGCCTGATGGGAAGGTTGAAACCTTCAAAGCCCGACTAGTTGCTAAAGGTTATACTCAAAGGCCAGGTGTAGACTATGACGAGAACTTTTCACCAGTAGCGATGCTAAAGTTTATTAGGATTTTATTGGCTATCACAGTTTACCATGATTATAAAATTTGGAAAATGGATTTCAAAACGGCTTTTCTTAATGGATTTCTTGATGAAGAAATTTATATGGAACAGTCGGAGGGTTTTTTATAAACATTAACAAACATAAAAAAAATAAAGGCAAAATAAAATAAGAATAAAAGTGAATAAATAGATAAAAAATAAATAATAAAATGCCAAAGAAGAAATGTGGCCAGAGATTTGGCTGTTTTTGATGTAGGACTTCGCATACCCGGCTGGACGTATTTCACGTCCAGCCAGACATGCTGCATCTAGAACTATAAAATAAATATGGTAAGGGTGCCCTCAGGTCTTACCTTTTAAGTTGTTTTCTCGGAAGTGCGTTAGGCCATTGCCGGAAGGATCGCTGATTTGCTGTTTCTGGTTGCTGGTTTGCTGTTTCTGCTCTCTAGTTCGCTATTTCTGCTCACTATTTTGCTGTTTCTGCTCACTATTTTTGCTCATTGTTTTGATGTTTCTGCTTGCTGTTTAGCACTGCTGGTTGCTGTTTCTGTTTTCTTTACGCTGTTGGTTTTTTTTTTTTGGTTTTTGTTGTTTTTTTTCAGTTTTTTCACTATCCTTACGCTGTTTTGTTGTCTTTTTTTTTTGATTTTTCTCTTTCTCCTCACGCTGTTTTATTGTTTTTTGGTGGTTCCCCCATTTCTTTCTGTTTTCTTTTTTTGGTGGTTCCCTTCTTTCTTTCTGTTTTCTTTTTTTGGTGGTTCCCCCTCTCTCTTTTTCGGTGATCCCTTAGTTTGTTTTCTCAAGTTGCCGCCCCTAGAAGAAGAAGAAGAGCCTCCCATTTATAATGATTTGAATGGATCTCCAAATAGGGAAACAAATCATGTTTATTTGGGAATATATTATCAAATTATTTTGGGAATAAATTTGGTGATGAGGAGATCTCAAATATTGTTAAATTGGTAAGGATGAGATCCCAAAATCTCATTAAATTGGAAAGTGTTGATGCTCTTATATTTGGGAAGATTATAAATGGGCTACATGGGTTGATTGCATGGGGTTTTGGGCCGCGTGGATGGACTGCATGGGAGGTTCAAAGCTAAGGTTTGAAGCAACTGCTGACTGAGCGAGTCCGAGGCTGGCTAGTGAGTCTGAATTCGATGAGGTACTAATTTTGGAGGTTTTCCTTCCTTCTGGCATTCGTTTTTCGCAACCTCTATAAATTTTCAGGTAGTGCCTCCATACGAGGCTCATCATCGGGCTCATGCAAAAAATATGATGTCTACAGTCGCCCTCACTTTGATGGGGTTTGTGCAGTGTGTGACAATGATAACCTTATCAAAGTCATGCATGCATTTTTTACTTACCCGATCAGTCCTCATTCTCGAGGCTCTTTTGTTCGTCCTCATTCTTGAGGTTCTTCTCCATTCTCGGAGTTCCTCTCCGTTCCTGGAGTTCTTCATCCTCATTCCCGAGGTTGATATATTCCTCTCCATTCTCGGAGTTCGTCTCCATTCTTGGAGTTGCTCGTCCTCATTCCTGAGGTTCCTCTCCATTCTCGGAGTTGCTCGTCCTCATTCCCGAGGTTCCTCTCTATTCTTGGAGTTGCTCGTCCTCATTCCTGAGGTTCCTCTTCATTCTTGGAGTTGCTCGTCCTTATTTCCGAGGTTCCTCTCTATTCTTGGAGTTGCTTTTCATTCCTGAGGTTCCTCTCCATTCTTGGAGTTGCTCGTCCTCACCACTTTTTCTTTTTCTTCGAAGCCTGCGAACACAAAACAAAAATTGTGTGTATGCGACGTGTATGCATGTATGCATGGATGCATTCCCTATTCTGATGGGGTTTCTTTGTCCTATTGGTTTGATGTCATCCTTGATTAGGCATTCCTTGCGCTAGAGGGTTTTCTTCACCCCTTTAGGAATCCTCTTGGCCTTTGGTGCCCATTTGCCTATAAAAAGCTTTGGGTGCCCCTTGGCCTGCTTACAGTTTCCTTCTGCCAATTCTCCTATGATGATTGCTCAGTTCTCTTTGGAGTCATGGCTCAAGATCCCATTGTGTCCCGTATTCGCGGGGTGGTAGACTGGTCATCCCCAGACCTGGCCCAGCTTTTTCATCTCCGCTACCTGCATCGGGTCAAGATGGATTACGCCATTTTGAAAGCGGCATCATCCTTTTGGAATATTGAAAATCATGCCTTCCGATTCCCAGATTTCGAAATACGCCCTCTCATTGAGGAGTTTGTTTCCATTCTCGGCTTGTATTTTTCTCCTACCACCCTTCTCGGATACTGAAAATCATGTCTTCTGATTCCCGGCGCTTTCCTTTGCTGTCTTGAGGATGCAGAAAAGGTATTGCCTTGTGCTTCGTCCATTGAGTTACAAGTCCTTTTACGTGTATCTTCCAGGATAGAGGTAGGGTCCCGTCCTTGGAGGAGTGTAGTCTTATTTTGTATCTTGGCTCAATACCTCTTAGTGGGTTGTGATAGTACGAGAGGGAACTATCGTTTATTGCACATCATCAAGGGAATCCGATATGGTCATGATCCCTCCCTCGTTATCTTGGCTGAGACGCTTCATTGTTTAGACAGGATAAATCACCATCCTGCAAGATGGTTTCTTGGGAGTCCCTCGTCTTGCAGGTTCATCATATTTTTTACCCAAGATGTCCTTTCGGATTTTCAACTTAGCGGATTGCTCTATCTTGCGTGGGTCATCTTTTCAGGTTTTCAATCCAACGAGCTAATTTTTTTTTTCAGATCTGGTTACAAGAAAAGTTAGACTTATTGTTCCTCCTCTGGTTCATGTCTTTATTTCTTATGGCCTTTGGCACCACCTTGCTCGTCCTCATTCCCTAGGTTCCTCTCCATTCCCGAGGTTGCTCTATTCCTCTCCATTCTCGGACTTCGTCTCCATTCTTGGAGTTACTCGTCCTCATTCTTGAGGTCCCTCTCCATTCTTGGAGTTGCTCGTCCTCGCCGCTTCTTGGACCATTTCCAGACCAAATGGTCTCAACGCCGAACGTGGCCCGTCGCTGCCCTGTGGCCTCCCAACGCTCATTCTCCTAGATCTCCTGACCTTGGTCCAACATCTAAGAAACAAAAGACGTTATTTATAATTACTTGACTCTAATCTTTCCCGGTTAGCTGGGATTTATGCAATCTATGAACATCTTGAACATTTGGTTCAATAAAGGCGTTTGCATCACTTCTTAGTACATATGTAGGAAATAATGAATTGCATTGCGAGGATACCTTTATCGCTAATTGTTCCTCACGGATTTTACAATTAACCATTTTTTTTGCTCACTCATACTCTAAATGTTGCTTAGGCTGTCCTTTGCGGATTTTCAACCCCACGAGCCTTTCACTTTTTGTTTTTTTTTTTTTTGCAAAATATTATTTCAGCATGTCCACGTTGATGGGCTCGGTGAACTCGTTCCCTTCCAAATCTGACAGTCTCACTACCCCATTCCCCATCACCTTCTTGACTAGGTAGGGCCTTTCCCAATTGGGCCTGAACTTTCCCATTGGGTCCACTATCAGTGGCTTCAACTGCTTGAGTATTAGATCACCTTCTCTGATCTTGGTGGGACACACATTCTTGTTGAACGCCCTGGCCAACATTTTCTGGTATAGCTGCATGTGGTGCAAAGCCTTTATCATTTTCTCATCCAGTAATGCTAGCTGTTCGAACCACTGCGAGGCCCATTCTTATTCAGAAAATCCTGCCTCTGCTAGTACCCCCATTGAATGTATCTATATTTCCACTGGTAACACTACCTCCCGATTTATGATGCCATATCCTGTACTTCTGCAACATCGCCTTTGTTTCTCCCTGAAATTGGACTCCATTGTCCGTCACTAAGTGATGTGGCATTCCGTATTGACATACTATATTACGGGCTATGAACTTGGCCATCTGCTTCGCCGTAATATTACGGAATGACTCAGCTTCCAGCCATTTCGAAAAATAGTCTACCGCCACTACTATGAAGCGGCGTCCATTTGATTCATATGGCCTGATTTCTCCAATCATGTCAATACCCCATGCTAAGAAAGGCCATGGTTCTGACAGTCCATGCAATTCCGTAGGCGGTAGATGGTTTAAGTTGTCGTGTGCCTGGCAACCGTGACAGTGCTTCACCAGCTTTGCGCAGTCAGCTTCCATGGTCGACCAGTAAAATCCTTGTCTCACTATCTTGTGAGATAAATTCAATCCATTCATGTGCCGTCCACATACTCTAGCGTGCACCTCTTCCATCACCTTCTAAGCCTCTTCTTTTCTTAAACATTTCAACTAGATGCCGTTGGCTTGTCTCTTGTACAGTTCTCCCCTCAAACTCACATACTGGGAAGCCAATTTTTGAATGGATATTCTATCTTTCTTGCCGGCTCATTCTGGGAATTCCCCACGTTCTATATACTATAGAATGTCGTAATACCACAGCTTCCCATCTTCGACTTCTACTTCCAAGATTCCATTTATCTCATAACTGGGTCTGCTAGCTGTTGTCAGCACAAGGGGTCTCATTACCAATTTTTCTGGGTTTTCCCAAGTTGCAGCTAGGGTGGCTAGTGCGTCAGCCATTTGGTTCTCTTCTTGTGGCAAGTGCTGGAATTTACAGTCGGGGATAGCATGTGCCAACTTCCTAAGATAGAGTAGGTAGGGTCTCAACCGGTCTTCCTTCAATTCCCATTCCCCTCGCATCTGTCGAACTACCGACATCGAGTCTCCATAAACTTCTACGTCCCTAGTTCCTAGGGCTATTAGTGCTTTCAGTCCAAAGACACATGCTTCATATTCGACCATGTTGTTGGTTACTCCGAACGTCAACCTTATGGCCATATGTAGGTTTTCTCCTTCGGGGGTTACTATCACAATTCCTATTCCAGCTCCTTTATAATTCGCCGCCCCGTCGAAATACATTTTCCACCCCTGAACCGTTATGGCTTGAACCTCATCGTCTGGGAATTCGAACTTATATTGATCTACTTCTATGGGTTGTAATGCAAAGAATTCTGCTACGGCTCGCCGTTTGATTACCTTAGAGGTGAGGCATTCTATATCAAACTCCGTCACCAACACCAACCATCTACCCAACTTCCCTACCAGTGAGGGTACTGACTGCAAATACTTTAGGGGATTCTCATTTGCTACCACTTGTATCTTATAGGATTGGAAGTAATGACGCAAATTTCGAGAAGCCCATATCACCGCCAAACAGATCTTTTCCACCTCTTGATAGCGGGCTTAATACGGAAGCATCTTCTTACTGAGGTAGTAGACTGCATGTTCCACCCCTGGCTCATCTGCCTGTACCATCATCGCCCCCAGCGCTTCGTGTTATATGGCCAAATACAACACCAAGGGTTTGCCCGGCCTTGGGGGTTTCAAGACGGGCGGTTTAACCAAGTATTATTTGATTTTGTCAAAAACTTCTTGACATTGCCTATTCCACTCCACAGGCTGGTCCTTCCGCAATAGCTTGAAGATGGGCTCACATACTAATGTTCGCTTGGCAATGAATCGACTGATATACTGGATTTTCCTGAGAAAAAATCTAACTTCCTTTTCTGTCTTCGGTGCAGGCATCTCGGTAATTGCCTTGATCTTTTCAAGGTCCACTTCTATCCCTCCCATTCCTACCGTATACCCCAACAACTTCCTGGATGTTACCCCAAACACACACTTCTTGGGGTTGAGTCAGAGGTTGTACTTATCAACCATTTGAAGGAATTTCTCCAGCGCTTCTTTATATCCAGCCCTCGTCTTTGATTTAACCATCATGTCATCCACGTATACCTCAATCTCCTTATGCATCAAGTCATGGAATAATGTGGTGGCCATTCATTGATAAGTGGCTCCCGCATTCTTAAGTCCAAACGGCATCACCTTGTAAGAATATGTACCCCACTCAGTGACGAAGGCAGTCTTATACTTGTCTTCTTCGCCCATGAAGACCTGGTTATATCCTGAGAATCCATCCGCGAACGAGTACATAGAAGACAAAGTCGCGCTATCAACCAACACGTCTATATGGGGTATAGGAAAATCATCATTTGGGCAAGCTTTGTTGAGGTCCCTATAATCTACGCACATTCTGACCTTTCCATCCTTCTTCGGTATCGGCACAATGTTGGCTAACCACTCGGGGTACTTCACCACCTCTAAGAACCCCACATCTATCTGCTTCTTGACTTATTCCCTAACATTTTCGGCCTGTTCTGGCCTCATTCTTTGGAGCTTCTGTTTTACTGGTCTCATGTTCGGATAAGTTGGTATCAAGTGCTGGGCAATACCCCTGTCCACTCCTAGCATTTCTTCATAGGACCAGGCGAATACCTTTGCATATTTTATTAATATTCTCTTTAATTCTTTCCGCTCATCGGAGGTAACCTCACTTGCAATTGAAATTTCCTTGCGGTTTTCACATGTACCAAGATTAAATGCATTTGTCTTTTTTGAGTCAATGTCAAATATGCTCATGTCATGCATATTATGATGCAGACTAACAGGAAAAGACTTGAACAAGTAAGCAAAATCAATATCTTTATTATTAATAAATACAAGATTACAATCAAATAAGTCAGGAAAATAAACATCTTCATAATTTACAGTCTTGTATTCTTCCGTCTTCTTGTTTTTTTCGAGCGTCAGATTCTCCAACTGCAGTAGTTCTTCTTCCCATTTATCTTCCGCTTTTGCAACTTTCTTTGCCCGTGGTTCTTTGCCCATCACATCCATGAAGATCTCAAATCCTGGTATTATGATCCCATTGACTTCTACAGGTTCAGGCCCTCCTTGATATCCTATGGCTTTCACATAGTATTCCACCAGCTTCATCCATTTTTTCTTGGTCTTCGGCTCATTCCCATCGGATTCATACCCAAATCCTCTCTCAGTGGTCTGTCCCTTGAAATCTGGCAGTGCTCTTATTCTCTGGCCTCTAGCACTCAAAACTGTGTCCGGCTCATATTTCATTCCTTCCATGATTCTAGCCACTTTAGGGTCCATTCATTCTTCGAAGTTTGCCGCCACTTGAACCTTGTGAAAGGCTGAATGTCTAAAGCAACCACAACATTGTCTACTTCAGCCCTGATGGTGACGACTTCCTCTATATGCGGGAACTTAATAACCTGGTACAAAGTGGATAGCACGCCCCCAAGTCTATGAAACCATGGCCTCCACAATAACATAGCAAATGTAGCTGGGATATCAAGCACTTTGAACTCTACTTCATCTTCTATCGGGCCCACTTTGACTACTGTGACGAAAGTACCTTTGACTCCCCGTTTGCTATCGTTATATGCTTTGATAGTCATGCTGGATGGGCTTAAATCAGTTGTCCGCATACCCAACCTTAACAGAACCTTCAAATGGCACACATTGATAGATGAGCCATCATCCACCATCACACAAGATGTCTTCTTGCCTCTTACTTCCGCTTTTATGAATAGTGGCTTGTTGTGATTCCTCCCCTCCATCGGGAGTTATTCTTCAGAGAATGTTATAATCTGCCTACCCACTTTCTGTACCGACCCTACGAACATTGTCGGGTTTGCATCTTCAGATACCATTATCTTGCTTAGAGCTCCTACCATGTCACGTTTGTGCTCTTGAGAGGCGTATAATAACTCCCATATGCTCACTTGTTCCCGTGTCTTCTTCAATTGATGCAACACAGTATCCCCCTCGGTGTTATCGATATTCTCCGTCACCTCTCGATCTGTTGTTAGCACTTATTTGCCCTTCTCCATTACATCACTATAAAAACATCTTCCACGAGTCATCCATTTTACCTCCTCTTTGTCACTACTCGAGAAGTTTTCCCAGAAATCTCTCCCCTGCTCTGTTTAATCTTCACTGCTGCTGTCCCATATCCTCATGCAAAAAGCTTGGTGGTTGAGAGTTTGGAGGACAAAGCTTTTGGGCAGGCCAGAGTTGATCATGTAGGTGGGTGGTGGAACAGAGTGGTAGTTGGGTAGAGGGTTTCCGTGTGTGTTGGGTTGTTCTTTTTCGGGGTCGGATATTTTATGGGTGTCAATGAGGTCTTGGATCTCATGCCTAAGGCGGGTGCAATTGTCAATTTCGTGGCCTTTTTACTGGTGGTAGTGACAGTATAGGTTTAGGTCGAGGTGGCGTGGCACAGAGTTTGGAAGTGGTCTAGGTTCTAAGGGTTTTAGGAGTCATTGCCTCTTCAGCTTTTCAAACACCTTTGACAAATGTCTACCAAAATTGGAGAATCGCATGTTTCTAATGGCGGAGACCTCAGCACGAGCGTGCTTGGTCCCTGAAGGCCCCCAATGGTATTTCTATTCTAGCCGTAAAACTTTCTGTTCTCGGCTTCCTCTTCCTCGATATCCATGACAGTTTTTCTTAACTGTCGAAAGTCGCTAATCATTGAGGTCATCCTTATCAGCTTGTTATAAATGGAGGGCTTGGTGCCTTTAATGATCATCTTCATATGGTCATTCTTCGAGGGCCGTGTCTGCATCTTCAAGAGCTGGCTTCTCCACCGATCCACATAATCTTTAAAGGTCTCTTCTAGCTTCTGTTTTGTGTTTTCTAGGTCACAGAGCGACAAGTCTATCTCCATGTATGTGATATATTGGTTTAGGAAGGCCTCCGCTAATGCCCTCCAATCATCCCTGACATTTCTCTCCAGGCCATGATACCATACTACGGGTGCCCCTTCCAGTGACATCTCGAACATCTTCTGCACCTGGCGCTTCGAAAAACCCACTGAACTCATCAATGAAATATATTGTCGGAGATGGACCCTAGGATCTCTGTTTCGGTTGAACTTGGCCATGTCAGGCATTTTAAACTGAGGAGGCAATTGTTCTTTGAAAGTCATCGCATTATAGTCTAATAGATCTTCATGTTTTCCTTTCATCTTGCGGGTAACTGACTCTATTTGTTCTCTGAGTTTCTGTAACTCTGTCTGAGGCCCGGTTATCCTTCCCGCGGCATACTCAGCCATGTCATCATCAAAAATAGGGATTTCTTCACTAACCCTATTCGGAGGCGCCTCACGCCTTCCATCCTCATTGTTTTCTGTTCCCACTGTGCGGGGTACTGTCAGACTGGCCACATCGTTGGTCAAAGTTTGTAGTTGCTCGGTAATTTTAGTGATGTTGGACTCCAATTGATCCATGTGGGAACCTTCACTGCCCAACGTATCCATGCTTGTTGACCTCTTCTTGGCAAGTCTCCATTCTTCTCTAACCCAATAGATATCTATAATAGCTGTTAAGATAAAGGGTTATGATGATGCGTGTATGCTTGAGATGAATGTGGTGATCAAAACAGCATATACACTTCCGACCTTATTCCTCCCACACCCATGGTAAGTCCATTTCTGCCCTAGGTATGACTCATTTTATGCACCAATGTGGGGTACACAAAATCGTTCTCTCCTATGCTACATGGGTGAACCTTGGCTACCTCAGTCCCTCTTCATCAGTAAAAGACAAAGACCGCCTATTTACAAGATTGACTAAGCCTTTTATGGGGATCGTGCCATTGTCTAGAAACAACGAATTAGGCCCTCGGTAATCACGGTTGTGGCAGAGATGGACTTGGAGATATCCAAAAGTATACAAATATGCCATAACAAGGCGTACCCTTACTGGATGAAAGCCAGTGCAGATATCGGACTCATGCATCTGGCATATTCGGATCATGTTTGGACCTTCTAAGCCCATCAAGGTTTTCATACAAGTTGGCCCGTTATCATTTTAAAGCATTCAATCAGATTATCGCGAGGTGTAAACTTGTCCCAGTTGAAAAGGCCCAACATGTTTACACTTTTGTGATAAGGTGGCTAAATAACTTCAAATGATAGGGGGTCCAAACACAAGGTGGCCCATCGTCACTTTGAAAATTTTTGGCCCAATCATCATAAGATACAAACTCGTCCTAGTTTAAGTGACCCAACAAGTTCGTATCCTATGACGAGAAGCCCAAATGGATCTAAATGATAATGGGCCCAAACACAAGCATGGAGGTAGCTTTTATAAGACACATAGCTATGGTTCGTATGTGGGGTTACAAGGGTATGGACAAGGCTCTCATTGCGAAGGGTTGCACAAAACTAGGTCTCCCCACTCAAGGGTTCGAGCGACCAAGTGAGCACACATTTTTTATACCCTAGGGTACGTGCCAGTGAGTGATGGTTATCATCACATAACGATCCGCCGCCTTGAGCAAAAGCGACTTCACGATTCATGACGCCATAAATGAGACTTGGTTAACCAAAGCCAAAACCACGGACACTACAAGGCATTATTTCGGGGCTGATTCTCTATCCCCAGTGGAGTCACCATCTGTAGGAGCGCAGCGGGATTTACCGCTATGCCTATGATGTTCAGCGATCATGCCACTGTTGGGCTCGTAGCCCGTAGAGAGTACGGATTAGCCCGCAGGTGACTAAATCAGAGAATAAAACAGTTGCCACCCAGCGTGAACTGGGAAAGATTTAAGGCCGCACTCAACCCTCGCAAGGGAAGACCTCAAACCGTTGGGTTCGGAATGGTCCCTTACTTATGCCAGTATAATGTACGGGTTCACACAATGGTATAGTCAAGTCTTAATGAAATTCACGCATAAAAGCGAATAAAAAATGTAATAACAAACCCAACCAAAATAATAATCACAATAACATAGTTCCAAAAGCATATTAAATTAAGAAATACGAGATGCGGTAATGAAAATTATAATAAACAATCAAAAGCAGGAAAATCGTCAATAAATAAATGTACGCATATGGGAAGTAACAATGCTAAGGCAGGAGAAAGCATGCAATCATACCAATAACGACATCAACACGCATATATGAATATTTCTTGAGTGGCACGTGGAGTTGTATCCCATGTACAAACTGCACTACCGTCCATTCGGATTCGTCTACGGAATTAGCATCTGGGTTTCCATCCGATATACCGCAAGGGATAATAACACACATAATCATCAACGCAATGTAAACGGACATAAAAAAAATATAACCATGCATATAAGGATAATCATCAACATGAACAAACATAAACCAAATTAAGGCGAAATACAATTACAATAAAAGTGAATAAATAGATAACAAAATAAATAACAAAATGCCAAAGAAGAAATGTGGCCAGAGATTTGGCCGTTTTTAATGTAGGACTTCGCATACCCGGCTGGATGTATTTCACGTCTAGCCAGACATGCAGCGTCCAGAACTATAAAAATAAATATGGTAAAGGTGCCCTCAGGTCTTACCATTTAATTTGTTTTCTCGGAAGTGTGTTAGGCCGTTGTCGGAAGGATCGCTGGTTTGCTGTTTCTGGTTGCTGGTTCGCTATTTCTGCTCACTGGTTCACTCTTTCTGCTCGATGTTTTGTTATTTCTGCTCACTATTTCTGCTCATTGTTTCGCTGTTTCTGCTTGCTGTTTTGCGCCGCTGGTTGCTGTTACTGTTTGCTTTGCGCTGCTAGTTGCTTCTTTTTTTTGGTTTTGTTGTTTTTTTTTTGATTTTTTCCCTCTCCTCATGTTGTTTTGTTGTTTTTTTTATTTTTCTCCTTCTCCTCACGCTGTTTTGTTGTTTTTTGGTGGTTCCCCCATTTCTTTCTGTTTTCTTTTTTCGATGGTTCCTTTTTTTTTTTTTTTTTCTTTTTTCGGTGGTTCCCCCTCTCTCTTTTTTGGTGATCCCCTAGGTTTTTTTCTCAAGTTGCCGCCCCTAGAAGAAGAAAAAGAAGAGCCTCCCTTTTATAATGATTTGAAGGTATCTCCAAATAGGAAAACAAATCATGTTTATTTGGGAATATATTATCAAATTATTTTGGGAATAAAATCTTGTAAATTTGGTGATGAGGAGATCTCAAATCTTATTAAATTGGTAAGGATGGTATCCCAAAATCTCATTAAATTGGAAAATGTTGATGCTCTCATATTTGGGAAGATTATGCATGGGCTGTATAGGCCGATTGCATAGGGTTTTGGGCCGCATGGATGGGTTGCATGGGAGGTCCGAAGCTAAGGTTTGAAGCAACAGCTGACTGAGCGAGTCCGAGACTGGCTAGTGAGTCCGAATTCATTTTTCGCAACTTCTGTAATTTTTCAGGTAGTGCCTCCATACGAGGCTCATCATCAAGCTCATGCAAAAAATGCGATGTCTACAGGTGTCGTTGCACAGGTAAAAGAATCTATAGCACATCGGAAATCGAAACATGTGGAACGAAAGTACCATATTTTTCATGAGATCATCGCTCAAAGAGATGTTGTCATATGCAAGATATCTGGAGAGGACAATATAGCAGAGTCGCTTACGAAGGCTTTGCCTGTGAGACTAAATGATAGTGATCGGTGAAATCACACATGTAACGCAAGCGCACGTATCGCTCAAGTAGTATAAAAATATCGATCCCACGAGGACTTAATTTCTTCTGTTGTTATTAATTATTGATTCTTATTTATTTACAAGTATCTAATTGAGGTGAGAAAGGAATGATCGATGATTGGTAGAAGTTGGATTTGATAAAAATAAATAAATAAAAATATAAAATAAAAAAATGAAATTACTAATAAAGGAAACAAACATCTAGGGTTGTGATTCCACAAAATATTATTCTAATGATGAATTGATTCTCTTATATATGTGTAATCATTCAGTTGTTAACATGGAAAACGAAGATATGCAAAAGCCTCTTCCGATGGTCAGATGCAAACACCCAAAGTAACTCAATTAACTATATTCCTATGTTAACTAAATTATCTAAATTCATTAAGTTCAAGTTCCAATTGTGGCTACCCACGCCAGACATGTATATTCCTATCCTGGAAGGAAATCTCCCATAAAGTGAGATCGCGAGCTATTGAATCTAAGGCTGAAACCTAAAATCCCTTTGTCAAGTTCATTTTAGTTTACCATATCAATCTTATTGGTGATCAGGCAACAAGAAGCATTAAGATTAAGATTCAATAAACAAGCCTAATGTATTACACATTATATTAGAAAATCAATTATTAACTCGTGAATATTGTGCTTCATCATTTCCCTAGCTTAAAAATAAAATGTTGGGGTTATGAGATCGACCTTTACTATTTCAAATCTAGAAATCTCCCTTATTATAATATATAATTTTGCTTTATATTACCAATCGACCATGTAGGCGGTATCCTGATTAAGTCATGTATTAATTAATTCCAACCGACCATAAAGGCGGTATCCAATTGAGTCAGGTTAAAATTAATTTAATTTAGTCCATCCGATCATAAAGGCCATATCCAATTAAGTCAGGTTAAAATTAATTTAATTAAGTCCAACAGACTATAAAGGCGGTATCCAATTAAGTCAGGTTTTAAGATACTTTATATATTATAATATAAGGGAGATAAATCAAATTATCATAATAAAAGTTTCACCCTTCCCCCAGCGAAAATTGACTACAAAACATAAAAAGAAAGATAAAATAAACAAACTATTATTACTACTACTAAAAATAAAAATACATTATTATTAATATATACAAACAAGATACAATCCTCAGTTCCTTATTAAGAAAACTAAGGAAAATATGAATTTGGAAAATGAAATCAGCTGCTATTTATAGGCAAATTTTGGGCTTGCGCATCGAGACGTAGAAGGTGTTGCGCGTTGTGATGCGCGTGGATTGATGACACGTGTACGCGGATTTGTTGAGATGTTGACACGTGGCACGCGTTGAGCTATAGTAGATGGCGGCTGTCGACATATCAATAATTATGCTGACGTCATGATGATGTGGTGATGACGCACGTGATGATGCGTGTCGGCATCTGAATAATTGAGGTCGCGTCGTGACGCAGAGGTCCTACTCGTCGTGATGCGTGAACAGTAAATTTCCCATCTTGCCCATTTTGTCCGTTTTTCATCGTTTTAGCCCAAGTTGATTCCATTGAGTCCCGAAAATTTATTTATCTGCAAAACACACAAAAACAAATCAAAACGTTCATCAAATTTGAGAAACTAAATAAAATATTAGGTCAAAAGGGCTGTAAATATTGATATAATTTCCGCTCATCACACCCCCAAACCTTATATTTTGCTAGTCCTCGAGCAAAACAAACAAAAGAAAATGAAATAAATAATTAAAACTAAATTAATCTAAGCCGCTTTCGTAGGGATCACGGTTGCATTTAGCGTATGCAACAAGCCTTTAAACCCCTGATGAGTGGTATTTATATCACTATTTCCCACTAAACTTACCTAATATTTTGTATAGTTTCTCTGGTTTTGTGAACGTTTTGATGTGTTTTGTGTTATTTTGCAGATAAATAAAGTTGGGAAAGCATTGGAAGCAATTTGGGGCCAAAATAGAGAAAAAATGACAAAAGGGAAATTTTGTAATTTGTCAGCATCGCGACTCCAAGACCCTACGCGTCGCGATGCCTAACGTGCGCCGGACATGCTAATGTGCGCCGAGGGACACGTGTCAAAATCTGAGAAATTGGACTTGCTAACGTGCGCCGACCTTGCTAACGTGCGACGTGCCACATATCATCATCACAGAAGATCTGCTAAAATGCACCGGCTGCCACGTGTCGAAATCTCATTGGACCAAAGCAAGCGCGTGCCACGTGTCAATCTCTCATTGGATCGAATATTGGACAAATCACATGATGCCACATGTCGACTTCTCATTTGACCGATCCTAAGCGCGTGCCACGTGTCAACTTTTCATTGTACCGAAAGCTCAGCCAATCACCATGTGCCACGTGTCATCTTCTCATTGCACCACCTTCACCGCGTGACACGTGTCATCACCAGATTTTGCTGACAGAACACGCGTGATCAACCCGCGTGGACCAAAACCGCGTGCTAGCGTCGCGACGCCAAGACCCTACGCGTTGCGACGCCAGATGCCGAAACTGCCTATGAATTCAGCTCCTCTTCACTTCATTTGTTGTGCTTTCCTTGGGAGCTTTTCCCTGTTTTTAGAGGATTGCATCTAGTTTTGTATATATAAATAATATTTTTAATTATGTATTTTAATTTTCAGTAATAGTAATAGTAGTTCTTCTTCTTCTCTTTTCTTTTATGTTTAGTAGTTAATTTTCCGCTGGGGTAAAAGGTGAAACCTTTAATATAATTATCTAGGTAAATCTCACTTAATTATAATTTATAAATTATAATTTAACCGGATTAATTAATGTCAGACTTTATTACCGCCTATATGGTCGGTCTAAATATAAATTACCTTACCGCCTATATGGCTGGTCTTTATGTGACAGATAATTACCGCCTATATGGCTGGTGTAGTTGGACTAAATGGATTACCGCCTATATGGCTGGTTTTAAATGTTTAACATTATTAATTCCTGAGAAAGCATAATATAAAATAATTTATATATTATAATAAGTGAGATTCCTAGATAAGAAATATTAAATGTGGATCCTCTAACCTTAACATTTTATTTTTATTCTAGGGAAGTGATGAAACACAATATCCACAATTAATAATTGATTTTCTTTTTATTGGGTAATTCTTTAGTTTGTTTATTGAGTCTTAAGCTTAATGCTTCTTGTTGTCTGATCACCAATAAGATTGATATGGTAAATCTAAAATGAACTAGACATAGGGATTTTAGGTTTCAGCCTTAGATTCAATAGCCCACGATCTTCCTTGAGGATAGATAACCCTTTAATAGATTTCCTTACAGGATAGACATATACCTGTCGGGCGGGGGTAGCCACAATTGGAACTTAATCTTAATGAATCAAGGTAATTTGGTTGACATAGGCATATGGTTCAATTGGGTTATACTGGGTATTTGCGTCTGACCATCGATAGAGGCTTTTGCATATTTTCGTGTTCCAGGTTAACAAATTGATTTATTACACATAGATAAGAGAATCAATTCATCTTTATAATAATATTGTGTGGAGTCACGACCCTACATCCTTGAGTCTTTTCTTTTATTTTCCTTAGTATTTTCTTTTGAGTCTGTTTTTATTTTATTTTTTTTTTGCAAAACCACATTCAACCAACCAAAATCAATCAATTCCCTTCTCTCTATAATTAGATACATGTAAATAAATAGATTCAATAATTAATAACAATAGTAGGAATTAAGTCCTCGTGGGATCGATATTTTTATACTACTTGAACGATACGTGCGCTTGCGTTATATGTGTGTGTTTACGCCGGTCAACCCCTAGGTGTCCATAATGGACTAGTTATAATCTCGTGAGGGCTTACAGCGACGATACCCACAAACGTCAATCATGCACATGCAATCACACAAGAAAAAAAAATAAACAAAAGAAATAAAATAAATGAAAATAATAGTTATATATAAAATGTCCTAAGAGAATGTCTAGCAATAAAATTAAAAGAATCTTCAAAATGTATACTACAACTAAAATCTATTCCTTTGAACAAAGTATCTAAATCAAACTCTAAGTGTGTATGTGTGTGTGTATAATTTTGCAGACAGCTTCGATTATAAGTTATTAACTAGGTGAGTTTGTCTCAATTCTCAGTAGTTGATGGGTCAAACCAACCTGACTATCTAAAATTGTTATGTCTGATACAATATACGTAAAGTGAGGTATGATTTTTTTTTGAAGCTTTACCATCTGACGCGAATGATCACTGCTTACTGGGGCAAGATGTCTGTTTACTAAGTAAAAGCTTATTTATTAACTAACTCAAGCCGTACCGTTTGACGTGAACAGTCATCACTGGCCAGGCAAGACGCCCGGTTACTAAGTAAGAGATTGGTCAGTTTTTATTCATCATCATTTTTTTATACCTCACATCATAAATAAATGTAGACAGAAACAGATATCCAGGCAAACGGTCATTCATCATCCACCGATTATTTCAACTAGTCACTTTGTCATATCCTTATTATCTAACTGCTACAGAACTATTTTCTAGTGCATATGAGTCTAACCTAGATATTAGACTAAAAGTTCAGGATAAAAGTGAAATTAGCATTTATAGTTTCATAGAAATTTTTACTAAGTCAAACAATCTCATCATTAGACTATACTTTATTTGAATAAAACATGCAAAACATAAAACACGTAAAACATGCAAGACGCAAGACACATGACATACATGGAATAAAAACATGCAGGAAAGAAAAAAATAATAGAAAATTCAGATAAAAATAAACAACCTTACCCTCAAACCTAAACCTAGAATTGTCGCCAATGCGTTACAAAATAAAATAAAGGTAAGGGAACAATAGAATAATGGTTTAATCATTCCTCAGCCTCGTCGTCGTCTCTGCCGTTCCCTGGATAGGCTGGAATTTGATCATCACTCAATTCCTAATGGTGTACCATTCATTGAAGCAGTTGAGCAATGTAATCTACACGAGATTCCAACTGCTCTACACGTTGTGTCATGGAGTGGGGCTGCGATGATCTCCGAGCAGGTTGAGGTTGCTGTTGTGGAGCTGCAGGTGTAGAGGAAGAACTGGCCTGAGCTACCCTCTCTGTTTGGAGTTGTTGAATTATTCTAGTGGTCAATGCAGTGGTGGGCTGCATCATTTCTTCCCTTGTATCGACGGGCACCCTGGTCAATGTGCATAGGTTTGTAATTAACCTGTAGTACAGCAGACCAGTTTTTGTAGAGCGTGTTGCCCAAAATATGTTGGTTGATATCAGCCCAACCACATCAATGGTATGTCCCTCTAGAAGAGAATACAATAGGATCATCCGTTCATTGGTTACATTGGTGATATGGGTGCCTAGCAATGTGCGGGTCAGGAAATGAAACCAAACCCTGCATCTTCAAATATTCCCCGCTGCTACTCATATCACATACGGCATTAGGGATGCAAAGTGTTTGTGTTAGATGAGCATATCTAGATGCTCCAAGGCTGCCGTATATTCATCTAATTACATATCGGGCAACCCATAATACCTATTAATTGTGAATCTATCAAACGTCACATGTTGACCTCTAACTAATAACTGATACGCCTGATGCTCGTAAGCATTAGCGTAGAACTCACGGACTACGGGTATACAGGCTGGGTTAGGCTTATGGCAAAACTTATGCCAATTATGGGCGGTGATAATTCTATCTATTTGGGGAAACTGCTCGGGGTTAATGTCAAAACCTATATCCATGATTGGGACTTGTTATCCCATCCCCATTTCATAAGGACGCTCAGCAACTGCCGATAAAAATTTAGAAGCACCGTAACTCGGCCCGAATGCCGCTAAGGTACTCAATCTCTTTGGGGCCATTTTCAATTTTAAATTTTTACAAAAATATCGACAGAATCTCCCCTAATTTTCAAGAATTTCAAATTTCACCATAACACTAACACTTCACAATTTATTCCACAACCATAAAAACTTCGCCCCCAATACTACGAATTCAACAGCCACAGTACAAAATTGCCATAACAGAAACACACAAAAGACACACCCAAGAATTTACAATTTTATCACAAATCCTACCACACACCACAAATCACAGATTTTGCAACAAATATACACAAATTCTCACAAACACCAAAAAATATTGAAGATAAGAGGAATGAAGGTACCCAAATTTGCAAACTTGAGTCCCAAATCCGAGCAGCTCACGCGCAAATGGAGGAAGCTTGAGTCCCAAATCCGAGCTTTACATGCCTAAATGAGGGTTGGGTTTCTTTTGGAAGAGATTTCGTGGGTTTTAATGAGTTTGGTTGAGGGATTTTGGCGAGTTGAAGGACAGATTTGTTGGGGTTGGTGCTCAGAGCGCCAATCCAGACCGTATTTATGTCTGATTCATGAATACGAACATCCTCGTTTTCCATAATATTACTTACTTAGTGGTTACACCTCTTGTTTTTATATACGTATTCGATCTAAAAACTATTAGATTGAAACTAAATGTGGTTTAGTGATATGTATATATTAGACAAAGGCCCATAATATATAATACAGTACACAATTACAAAGTTAGTTTGTAATTGACATTGGGAAATGTCATTGCTAAATGAATATTATCAAACATAGTTGCTGGTCAAGATTTACTAACACGGGTCAGTTAGTCAAATCCGTTGTCGTATATCGAGACTTTGTCTGATGGTTTATCCCAATAAACCATGAGTCTGGGGAGACTCCTATAGACGTGTAGGTGTTTATAGTGGATAAACACTGAACGACTCACTAAAGATTCTTAATGGATGGTACACCAATGTCAATAAGAATCTTCTCGGGTTAAGTAGTATAGTGGTCCTTCGACTTGAGATACCACTGTGGATGTATGAGACATCCTCCACTCTTAGATGGCAGTCAAGTCACCGATCTATTTAGATCAGACATCCGCATGTTTGTTGGGTGTGGACCGATCCTCAGGATATCATGTGTGTGCCAAGATAGGATCCGTCAGTTCTGTGTACAGAGCATAGGTAGTCCATATGTGATTAGCAATCTGTTAAATCTATGGCCATAGTATACTTCGGAAGTGAGTTCCGAATGTTATTTATAGATTGCTAATAGAATCGTCGACGGGATAATACCTATAGAGATTTGACGTTTACATCTATATCTCTGAGATTATCCGGATACCTATGACAGATGGATTATACGTATGCAATGATCTCGACCTGTATGATTCAGTGAGTTTATTCGTGGTCGTCATAATTTACGGGTGGGTAAATTATGGACACGAAATTAGATTTCGTGATGGATATGCCTGAATCTAGAGAGTCTCACTAATGAAATATACTCGTAGAGCACTAGGGCAACTTTTATGAATAATGATGATTATTTATAAATCATTTAAACGTTAAACGAAAAATACATGCAAACGGACCGAATCGTCATTTCCTAATTAATGTGTATTTGTATTTAATATATGATATTATTAAATACACATTAATAAATTGTCAAATAAAGGTATTTGACGTATATCATTTATATATGTATTTGAGATATTTAAAGTAAATATAATACATATATTTGAGATATTTGTATTTAATTAATTAATTAATTAATTAATTATTAAATAATTAATATAATTAAAATATAAATATCTTATGAAATGATAAAGTTAGGAAATGATTATTAGTGTAAATGTTTGACTTTACATTAAAGGAAAATGTTGTCAAATTGGATTTGACTTCCTTGGATATTTATTTTTTAAATTGTTAAAATTGAAAATATGAATTTCCTTTTATTATTGTCAAATTCGGCCATACCCTTAAATTAAATATAAGTGTTATATTTTTTTAGTTGCAATTGTTGACTTACTTTAAATCATTAAATGGTTTGATGATGATTAAAGAAAGTTGATAAAGCAAAATTAAATGAAATGAAAAATATCTAGATATTAGTATATACACCCTAAATTTCGGCCAAGGCTAAATTTGTGGAGTATATATTATTTTTTTCATGTTTTAGGGTTTAACAAGTTCATTTGACATCAAATAAAAACATAAAAGAAGTTGAGAGAAAAGCTTGATGGCTAAAGGAAGATGGCTTGGAAAATCATGGTTTTGTAAGTTATTCTTTAAAGTCTTCAACATGAAAATTGTTTCTAACAAGCTTAGAATCATTTTGTGTTGCTTTGGTGTTGTCTCTCTTCTTATAGTTTGTGTTTATTTTGGTTGTGAACTTTGATGAAAGATTGATGCATGTAAGTAAGCTTGAAATGGTTTCAAAGCTTTACTTTTGATTTTTGGAAAATCAAGTTGCCATTCTAGAGTTGGTAAGCCACTCCTTGGTGACCTAGAATTGTTCTAGAGTTGTTTCAAAGTGGTGAGGCTAGATTGGTGAAGTATTGGATGGATTAAAGTGTTGGATTTTAAAGATTTGGTAAAATTGCTCAATTTGATGAAATTGAAAAATTAGGGTTCATAACCCACTCCAAATTTGGGGATTTTTCATATATGTTATGTATTATGATATGAATATGATGCATGTTAAACTTTAGGTTGGTTGGATTTGATCTTGGCTTGTTTTGAAAAAAATGGACCAAATTACAATTAATTGGAAAATTTGGGGGTTCACGACAATTAGCTCAAAAATTGGGAATTTGTGTGAAATCTGATTTTGATGCATTAGATGTGTTGAAAAACATTTTAGAAATGATTTAGAATCATTCAAAATTATATTTGATAATTTTTGGACTAAAATGGAAAATTTACAAAGTTATGGAGTAATTCGGTAATTACCAAGAAATATGATTTCTTGTGTAATTTTTCAGAATTTTATAATTGGATAATTAAATAAATAAGTTTATTTGATTGATCCGAGAAAAGTTTTGAAATCGGAAAATTTTGATTTTCCGGGATTCCGCTGCGTTACCGATATTCCCCCTTAAAACCCCAACAAAATGGTATCCGAGCGAGTCTGATTCTGGACACCCCGATATGATTGTCCCTTTAAAATCTAATATTTTTTCTTGTCTTTACTTGATACATGCATGTTTTCATTTAATTTGATTAGATTTAAAGTGTATGAACTTTATGGAATATCCCCGCTTAATAAGGTTTTAAAGTAACTGGTATTTTGAATACTTGTTTCTTGGTCCGTCTTGTCAATATGGTTTATGAATATTTTTCCGTGACTACATCCGAGACCGTGCCTCTGTTGTGAGGGTGTAGCCGATAGAGATTTATTTATGTCGGAAGTATATTAGATACTATATAAATTCAAGCAAAAGCGAAATCCTGAACGTGCCCTAGCTGTCAGGGTTACGCAAGTAGCTTGAGTTTATCATTGACGAGTTTAACCTTGGTACGTCTCCTTGTGGGCCTGCCTTAGCAGTCACAACGAGAAATGACCAGGATCGGAAACCCAGGAGTCACTAGTGAGTGATTGACAAATGAGTTGTCTACCTGATGAACATACGTAGGCGAGACCGTGCCTCTGCTGTGAGCTGAAATATATTCATGGGGTCCTCTTTCCATTACGGAATTCGATTTAATTATTGAATTCTCTTTTTTCGGTTGGGGATTACGGTATTACGTAAAATAATGGGAGGCACTGCTAAGTTTAAAATATTCCATAACTGAGGAGTGTGTATTATTATGGAAATTGTCGCTTGTTTGTTTCCTTATTCTATTATTTATATAGAATTGAACTTTTATTCACTGCACACATATTTTGATATGTTATCTGACTTGACTCTTGGTTGCAGTTATTTTAGAATAGGTTCTAGATATTACTAGACTAGGATATTATTAGATTGGTCTAAACCATCGGGAACTGTTGTTCCGATTTTCTTGAAAAATCAAGATGGTTAATGAGTTGGTTTCTAAGTCATGATAGATAATCTTGATAGATATCCCTTTTAGGATATAATACTTTAGAGAGAATAGTTTCTTATGCAGTAAGAATTGACTTGAATTAGTTCATGTCTCGAGATTCTTGACAGACATTAAGAAAGCCCCATTAGGTATTTGTTTATCTAGTAATGACGTTTCTTAGCTTTAATGACCTTTAGAGGCAATGTGTCTGACACAATTTGCTAATCAGTTATTTGCAATTGTTGTGAATAGTTGAATGGAAATAGTAAAGCTAAAGAAATGAGATGCGTATAGTTGTGTATAGAAAATATTGATTTTCACAATACTACAACTATAGGTATTGGATATCAGATCTCCCGTCTAGTTATTTAAAATATTAGTTAATGATTGTTTTGATATTTGATATCAGAGCTTGCAACTATTGGATAATTACTTGTTTTTTATAAACAATTATTATATATTTTAAATATAACTAGTAGTGTCATTGACGTAGAGATAAATATTAAGAAAAATTATTCAGTAAAGTAAATAATTTAGAACGGTGCTTTATGAGTTTAATCACTTAAGCATTAGATGCTTATTCCGTATGGTAAAGGATGGTTTGATACGAGATCACACCACACATCCTTATCCATTTAATGAATATTGTATTCAGGAAGGTGATTAAGATCTCGTTTAACCAATGATTCTCATTGGACCACCAGATTTATTTAACTGATACATTGGATGTATGTAGTTTAATAAATAATAATTGCTTAAGGTAGTTTTCTTTATTTCGTAACTTAGTTGATGAATTGTCGTAACTTAGTTACGTTTTTCCGAAAGAACACATATTGAACGTCTTGAAATGATCAAGAACATTCAATCTGTTCATTCAATCTGAATTTTTTGAGAACTCTATCCTTAAAATTCATTACATGTCTTTGAACTGTTCAAAAAATCTTTGATACGATCAAACATATGAATTTAAAGCAATTAGTTCTAAGATTATTCAGTGAATATGATTCTTATTCAATATTATTCTTCCACGATTCCATCTTGATGGAATTAAGTAGTGGGAGCAGTCGAATCTTATATGATTTGATTCGTTTGATATTGAATGTTACCGAATTAGTTTCAATGCTCTTGGGGATATGCTCCAGTAACACTAGTTCATCTTTTTAATTTAGGTTTCATTAATTTCTACAGTTACATATATGATATGTATAGGTAGAAAATTTGAATCTTGAAAAGTTTGAGATTTGAATCTTTCTTTTATATAATAGTTATATAATGGAAATTACTTACACATCGGAGGTATAAGTAAAAGTTTATCATTTATTCTATTTTATAGAATATTGTATTCTATTTGATAGAATATCTTTCCTACAATCCTAAGTAATAAAATTGTTTTATTACTTGGTGTGTAACATCGGATGTTAACCATTGTAGAAATGACTTGACTTATTGAAGTCAAATGTGAGAATGATAAATTATTAATGGAACTACGTAATTAATAAGATGAAACAACCCTTATACATCTTCCATATAAGTCTAATAGGATATCATAATCATTTACGAGTATTTGATACTTAATGGTTCTGTTATTTTCTTACCGAAGAAAATTATCCTATAACTTATAATGGAAGCGATATTTGATATCGATTCTGGAAGTTCACCATTGAACCATAGATCTAAGATTGTTCAGAGCTTACTATGATCAAGTTTTGAACTTGATTAAGCTTTAATTATGAATTAGTTCATGATTTGTGCTAATTGTTTGCGCAATAAAAGCAGTGTGAGCTTATTAAAGGTTTGACCTTTATAGTATGACAGTGAGAAAAATTATACTCAGCAATCTATTGTAGATACTGAGGAAACTTGTCTCTAGTCACACTAATTGAACAATTAAAGATATATTGGTTAATGTTGATATTAAACTGTACATTTTAGCTCAAGAATGCAAAGTGGCATTTTTGAATGACTTATTCAGATAAGAGATAGTTATGATTTCTTCATTTGAAGAGTTCGTTCAGGAATGGCCCTGAAGTTTGTGTTCTGCTGAGATTGCAGTTTAGTGTGCTAGCTTATAGAGCCTATTGTAGACTCCGATAAGTCTTCCAGAAATCCGTGTTCTCTATTTTTGATATCAGTCAGATTGTCTGATCTTGTCAAAGTATATAGAATATATATGTTATTGAAGGGTTAATGGGAGCATACAAATTACTTTCTAGTGTTATATATCCTAACAACATTATCATTATTATATTAATAATGAGATGTTTGTGAGGTAAAATGTTTACCTAAGTCTTCTTTACTTCGTGAAAGCAGTGGGAGTAGTCTCTGTTATATTTGATATAAAGTTTTATATAAGATATAAAACTAAGAGACTTGTGAGATACTCTTATTATTCGTGCATTAGATATGATCTAATAAAAGACACAACAAGGCTATATGTATGACAGTTAGTATAACTGGTTGATAGTTAATGTGTGTCTTGTATATAGTATTCATCTTTCGTAAAGGATGATTCCTTTTTCGAAAGAGATATTGATTAGAATGTCTAATCAATCTTATGTATCATATGATGATGACATAATGAATACTTTATTATGTGCGATTAAAGATATCGATTTAATCATAATTGTTACGAGTTATTTTGATATCCTATAGACCATATGATGGATCTTGAAACATGTTCTTTGTGATCTTTGAGATATTAAGAACGAGTTTCTAATTCATGGAGAATACAGTCTGCAACCATTGGGGTCATATTAGTTTTGAGACTAATTATGACGTTAGACAGTCTACGTCATAAAGAGTCAGAAAAGATGCAGTGGGAGTGTCACAGAGGATTCTACTATGTGAGTGGAATTAGATGCAACTTATGAAGTATTGACTTATGAAGTTGCATAGTGACCTTATAAATTAGAAGTTTTCACATTAGTATTGTGTTCGTGGTTGTCTACATAGTATTTAGGATTTGATCCACAAATACTTGGACAACTCAGTAGCTATAGCACAATATTAATGTCGCATCTGAGTCATCTTAATGTATAACTTAAGTTCTACAAAATATGAATGATGCTTCCTAAGGAAACAATTGGGTTTGTTGGACAAACTCAATATGTCATAGCGGACCTGCTTCTTGTTGCCTACCTCTTGAGTACTAGGTGAGCTTTTGAGGGCCATATGCATACGATACACATTGAGATGTGTATATGATACCGTGGATTGGCACTAGAGCAAGTGGGAGAAATTGTTGGGGTTAGTGCTCAGAGCACCAATCCGGACCGTATTTATGTCTGATTCATGAATATGAACATCCCATTTTTCCATAATATTACTCACTCAGTGGTTACACCTCTTGTTTTTTTATACGTATTCGATCTAATTACTATTAGATTGAAACTAAATGTGGTTTAGTGATATGTATATATTAGACAAAGGTCTGATAATATATAATGCAGTACACAGTTACAAAGTTAGTTTGTAATTGACATTGGGAAGTGTCACTGCCTGGTCAAGATTTACTAACACGGGTCAGTTAGTCAAATCCGTTGAGACCAGTACATGTCGTATATCGAGACTTTGTCTGATGGTTTATCCCAATGAACCATGAGTCTGAGGAGACTCGTATAGATGTGTAGGTGTTTATAGTGGATAAACACTGAACGACTCACCGAAGATTCTTAACGGATGGTACACCAACGTCAATAAGAATCTTCTCAGGTTGAGTAGTATAGTGGTCATTCGACTTGAGATACCACTGTGGATGTATGAGACATCCTTCACACTTAGATGGTAGTCACGTCACCAATCTATTTAGATCAGACCTCCGCATGTTCGTTGGGTGTGGACCGATCCTCATGATATCATGTGTGTGTCAAGATAGGATCCGTCAGTTCTGTGTACAGAGCATAGGTAGTTCATATGTGATTAGCAATATGTTAAATCTATGGCCATAGTATACTTCGGAAGTAAGTTCTGAATGCTATTTATAGATTGCTAATAGAATCGTCGACGGGATAATACCTATAGAGATTTGACGTTTACATCTATATCTCTGAGATTATCCGGATACCTGCGATGGAGGGATTATACGTATACAATGACCTCGACCTGTATGATTCAGCGAATTTATCCGTGGTCATCATAATTTACGGGTGGGTAAATTATGGACACGAAATTGGATTTCGTGACGGATATGTCTGAATCTATAGGTCTCAATAATGAAATATACTCGTAGAGAACTAAGGAAACTTTTATGAATAATGATGATTATTTATAAATCGTTTAAACGTTAAACGAAAAATACATGCAAACGGGCCGAATCGTCATTTCCTAATTAATGTGTATTTGTATTTAATATATGATATTATTAAATACACATTAATAAATTGTCAAATAAAGGTATTTGACATATATAATTTATATATGTATTTGAGATATTTAAAGTAAATATAAAACATATATTTGAGATATTTGTATTTAATTAATTAATTATTTATTTATTTGTTAAATAATTAATATAATTAAAATATAAATATCTTATGAAATGATAAAGTTAGGAAATAATTATTAGTGTAAATGTTTGACTTTAATTAGAGGAAAATGTTGTCAAATGGATTTGTCTTCCTTGGATATTTATTTTTAAATTGTTAAAATTGAAAATATCAATTTCCTTTTATTATTTTCAATTCGGCCATACCCTTAAATTAAATATAAGTGTTATATTTTTTTTAGTTGCCTTGTTTACTTACTTTAAATCATTAAATGGTTTGATTGAATTAAAGCAAGTTGATAAAGCAAAATTAAATGAAATGAAAAATATCTAGATATAGTATATACTACAACCCTAAATTTCGGCCAAGGCTAAATTTATGGAGTATATATTGTTTTGTTTCATCTTTAAGGGTTTAACAGTTCATTTGCATCAATAAACATAAAAGAAGTTGAGAAAAAAGCTTGAAGGCTAAAGAAATATGGCTTGGAAAATCATGGTTTTGTAAGTTATTCTTTAAAGTCTTCAACATGAAAATTATTTCTAACATGCTTAGCATCATTTTGTGTTGCTTTGGTGTTGTCTCTCTTCTTATAGTTTGTTTTTATTTTGGTTGTGAACTTTGATGAAAGATTGATGCATGTAAGTAAGATTGAAATGGTTTCAAAGCTTTACTTTTGATTTTTGGAAAATCAAGTTGCCATTCTAGAGTTGGTAAGCCATTCCTTGGTGACCTAGAATTGTTCTAGAGTTGTTTCAAAGTGGTGAGGCTACATTGGTGAAGCATTGAATGGATTAAAGTGTTGGATTTTAAAGATTTGGTAAAATTGCTCAATTTGATGAAATTGTAAAATTAGGGTTCACAATCCACTCAAAATTTGGGACTTTTCATATATGTGATGTATTATGGTATGAATATGTTGCATGTAAAATTTTAGGTTGATTGGATTTGATCTTGGCTTGTTTTGAACAAAATGGACCAAATTGCAATTAATTGGAAAATTTGGGGGTTCACGGCAATTAGCTCAAAAAATTGCGGATTTATGTGAAATCTGATTTTGATGCATTAGATGTGTTGAAAAACATTTTAGAAATGATTTAGAATCATTCAAAATTATATTTGATAATTTTTGGATTAAAATGGACAATTTACAAAGTTATGGGGCAATTCGGTAATTACTAAGAAATATGGTTTCTTGTGTAATTTTTCAGAATTTGATAATTGGATAATCAAATAAATAAGTTTATTTGATTGATCCGAGAAAAATTTTGAAATCGGGAAATTTTGATTTTCCGCGATTCCGCTGCGTTACCGATTTTCCCCCTTAAAACCCCAACAGGATTTGTGGAGGAAGTTGAGAGAAAATGAAGAAAATGGAGATGAGATGTGAAGAAGTTGATTTGCAGTTGTTGTTTTTATACTGGGAATCGCGTACGCGTCGCGACGCATAACGTAATCTGTGTCGCGATGCGAAGCCCTAAAAATTTGGGGATTTTCACGTGTTAGGCTAGTGCGTGGCGACTCGCAGGGTCATTTGAGTCGCGACGCGCAATTTTTTTTTTGGGTGACAAAATGTGAATCCTTCGAACATATCCACTAAAATGCATCTCAAGAGTTGATTCCTCACTCTGCCATCTCTAATTAATTGAATTTTTATCTTCGCGATTTTGTCAAACTTTATTCCCTGATAACCCCGTTTTCATTGGCTTGCTCTGCTTTAAGTGCTCCATCTGTGTTTTTCCCTGCAAAATTAACACATAAAATTTTAAAAAAAATATGCTATAACATGTATACACAAAATACAAATAATAATAATAAAATAAAAATTTGCATGGGTTGCCTCCCTACTAGCGCTAAATTTATTGTCTTCAGCTAGACGTGTTTAAAGACCATCCGTCAATGAGGCTTCAGTGTGGTTTTAGACGTCTTATTGAGGACAATCCCATGAGCGTTGCTTTTGAAGGGTCTCCTCTAACAATGAGGTGGCCAAAAGAAAATCAGGATGTCTTGTATGGTGCTTGACTTTGAATGGGAGTTCCATTCTGTCAAGCTTCTAGGCAGTGTCTTCGATATGTACTCCCCAATACGGTGATGTTTCTCCTAAAGTCATGGGATTTTCAATATGGTCAGACATTTGCTCTTCCATTTGTTCTTCATCTTGCTCTACTTTTTCTTCACAGATGTATTTTAGCAATTCCTCATTCAGTTCTTCATCAGACATCTGTCTAATACATGCTCCAAGATCTTCATTTGTTGGTGTGGTTGGTACTGGTAGCTTTTCTACTTATTTCTCCCATAGATGCTTTCAGCAACCAGAGAATGATCTAGATCAAGTTGAGACTCTACATGTTTGGGCATCTGGACTGAAATCTCTGTCTCGGCCTCATCTCCTGTGAAGGTGTCATCATGAAACTCTTGGTACTTGAAGGCTTCATCAGTTTCATCTAAAATTGCTCTGTGAGGTATGTAATTCTGGTTGTTGATTAATCGTTCAATTGATTTTTCAGCCTCTATAAAGTTTCTATTTGACTTAGAAATATTACATCAAGCTTAGCTTCTCGTTTCCTGAGCATGTTCATCATCTATCTTTCCACTGATGGTTCTGGTTCTTGAAGATCGTAGGTTGATGGTGGATAAGATGGAAAATATGGTTCAGTGAAATATGTCGGTTCATCATATGAAGGTTTCTGATAGTTCTGCCACTCTGAATTGTAGTTGTACGTGCAATGATTGCTAGGGTGGTTACCATCACATATCTCACATCTCTGAAATGGTTGAGAAAATGTTGTGTTATTTCTCTCTGACATCCACTGATAGTTATTGGGCTGGACAACAGACCTCAGAAAATCGGACTGTGTCTCCCTGATATGGGGTGTATCTTCTCCCCTTAAAGCTCGTAATGCTTCCATCGCCCAATAATGATCCATTTTCAACCACCTAAAAATGAAAAGAAAGAAATAAAAATTACAAATAAAAGTAAAGAAAATTAGATACAAGTAATGTAGATAGCTTCAAAATTAATAACATAAGAAAAATAACTCCCCGACAACGGCGCTAAAAACTTGATCGGGTGAAATCACACACGTAACGCAAGCGCACATATCGCTCAAGTAGTATAAAATATCGATCCCACGAGGACTTAATTTCTACTGTTGTTATTAATTATTGATTCTTATTTATTTACAAGTATGTAATTGAGGTGAGAAGTGAATGATCGCTGATTGGTTGAAGTTGGATTTGATAAAAATAAAAAAAAAATGAAATTAATAATAAAGGAAAAAAACATCTAGGCTTGTGATTCCATACAATATTATTCTAATGATGAATAGATTCTCTTATATATGTGTAATCATTCAGTTGTTAACCTGGAATACGAAGATATGCAAAAACCTCTTCTGATAGTCAGATGCAAACACCCATAGTAACTCAATTAACTATATTCCTATTGTTGGTTACTATAATTAGTCCCAAGGAAAGATTAAGCATATGAAATACAACAATATGAATATATATAATTAACTTGAAGCATGGCGAATCATACTTACAAAGCTTTTGTGATGAAAATGAACAAAGGTTGAAGCTCCAAGATCCTTGAAGTTTCGGCCAAGAGGAGAAAAGAGTTGAAAGCTCCAAGCTTTGTGTATTCCAAGCTCCAAGGTGGTTTCCCTATCACCTCCTTTGATTCCTTGCTTGTGCTAGCAAAAATGGAGAATGAGAAAACAATTTTCTGCCTTGTGTGTGCAGCTCACGGCGTGAGCAAGAGAGAAAGAAGAGGAGAGTGTTTCACTTTTAATTTTGTTTCCTTTTGCATGCCAAAAACCGTGAGAGACAAAGGAAATGAAAAGTGATATGATATCTAATACCAAAAGAATTTTTTAATGCAAAAAATCCTTCAAAACCGTGCATGGCTTTCCCTCCAAAATGAAATCCATCATTTGCCATCATTACCACACTTTGAGATTAGAGACAATGTATCATCCTTCAAAGGTGACTAGATACATCCACCATCTATTCGTATTAAGTAATGAGATATCGCGATGTGATTTGCGGATATCACTCGATTCAAAATACGAATGTGTCCGCAAACACTTTCGGGCTCGGTTTCGTTAATTCCGAATTAACGAATTTCCGTCGCGACGTGAATTAAATAATTACGCCTTGCGAAATTACTATTCAGTTCGCTAATGAATTAATTCTAAATTAATTCGTTTGCCCGAATTAAAATCCGATTTTAATTCCGCGTCGAAATCTAATTTCGTTTAATAATATATCGAATATTATTTTATCGATTAATTCCAATTAATCGATCTCTCTCTCTCTCCTAATAAGGCATTTTATCCAAGATAAAGTTTCTCCGTTATTAATCCAAGATTAATAAAGTTCGAATCAAACATCATAGGTGAATCTTCAGGAAGCGACCCAAGAGATCTCCGGATATGTTGGCAGTAAATACGGTCGTTGGATAATCCAA
Organism: Zanthoxylum bungeanum; assembly: GCA_019454045.1. NCBI lineage: Eukaryota > Viridiplantae > Streptophyta > Magnoliopsida > Sapindales > Rutaceae > Zanthoxylum > Zanthoxylum bungeanum. Next base: position 202,642 of record SKCR01034254.1, on the reverse strand, counting down.
ACACGTACGTACCTCGTACTACGTTTTTACCGATTTACAAGACAAGGTTGGCTTCTAGCAAAGCGCCATGCCTACCCAATTCTCCAGAAATATTCTTACTGGAATATTAGATCTATATCAAGCGTAGTATACCGTAGTATTGCGTACATCGATCCAGTATCGGACGATCACATGTTAGGCCTGGGGCTGGAAATGTGTCTGCCCCGTACGAAACATATATCGGACATCAAGCAACTAGTCTCTTTAAATCGGCAATACTGACCTAGTCATATTGTCCCGACGGTTGCAACCTTTTATAGAGCACTAGTTCTGTATCCTGCGTGATCATCAACTCCATATGTATGAAGTGACACTTCCATCTTGACATCACACCCAGTGCACTACGATTCCTGATAAACCCAGAAGAGGTGAACACAGAACCAGTTAAGGTCCCCCAACCACCAAAACCAAAGTTTACCTATTGTCGCAAGTACTAGCGATGCAAGTCTCAGGTTAAGACCATATACACCTACCCTGATGCGGCCTCCCATAGACACGCAGACATACTACCAATGGATTCCGCGGGGTCTATCCAGAGCGAAGCTGTTTTCATACCATCGGTAAAACACAACCTCCTATCGCACTTGCATAAGTATCCTATACTTAAATATATGAGAACTATGCCGTTGTGCCCTCACAACATGCACAAGTGCAATACTAGTCTATTCCGCATTGTCGATGTCCGATCTCGATAATACTCCGACTAGGGATATTTAATGATTTAAACCTTTATGTATTGATACTGTCTCATATCATCTCAATACGGATTAATCATATGGACTTTCGCCATTTATATATCAAAGTAAATAAATTACAAAACGGCAAAAGGCAATTTCATTATCACATAGTTAATTTTGTACAATAATACAATATCATTTACAAAACAGTGACGCTATGGGTCATAATGTCTAACAATCTCCCACTTGGCCTATAGCCAGTCAATCAAGCATCTAATACCTGAACTATGTATATGTCGTTCAAACACTTGCGGATAAACAGTTTTCGTCAGCGGATCTGCAATGTTGTTATCTGATGCGACCTTCTCGACTTTTACATCGCCACGATGTATAATCTCCCGAATCAGATGGTAACGCCGAAGAACATGTTTGGATCGTTGATGAGACCTTGGTTCCTTAGCTTGTGCTATAGCCCCGTTATTGTCACAATACAATAGAACGGGCTCAGCTGCTAACGAAACTACTCCTAATCCGATTAGGAACTTTCGGATCCAAACTGCCTCCTTTGCTGCTTCCGACGCAGCAATATACTCCGCTTCTGTCATTGAATCGGCAACAGTATCTTGCTTGGAAGATTTCCAGCTCACTGCTCCGTTATTCAAACAAAAAATGTACCCGGATTGCGACTTGAAGTCGTCCTTGTCGGTTTGGAAACTTGCATCGGCATACCCAGATACCACAAGTTCACCTTCTCCGTAAATTAAGAAAGCATCCTTAGTTCGTCTAAGATACTTAAGGATATTCTTAACTGCCATCCAGTGACCTTCACCTGGATCGGCCTGATAGCGACTGCACATGCTCAAAGCATATGACACATCAGGTCGTGTACATATCATGGCATACATGATCGATCCGACTGCCGAGGCGAACGGTATCCGACTCATGTTATCTCTCTCATCTTGAGTCTTAGGACACATGTCCTTAGACAGAGAGGTACCACGTAACATTGGCATTAATCCCTTCTTGGATTGGTCCATGCTGAATCGCTTCAACACTTTGTCAATATATGTACTCTGGGAGAGTCCAAGCAGCTTTCTATAGATCTATCCCGGTATATCTTTATTCCCAGAATAAAGGCTGCTTCTCCCAGATCTTTCATGGAGAATTTTAATGAAAGCCAAGCTTTCACCGACGTTAGCATGGGAATGTCATTGCCTATAAGCAATACATCGTCGACATAAAGGACAATAAAAGTCAGTGCTCTCCCACAAACCTTCTTGTATACACAAGGGTCATCTTCGTTTTGCACGAAATTATATTCTTTTATGATTTCATCAAAATGCTGATTCCATGACCGTGATGCTTGCTTCAATCCATAAATGGATCGATTTAACTTACAAACCTTGTTTGCAAGTCTAGGTACGATAAAACCGTCAGGCTGTTGCATATAAACATCCTCCAAAAGGTTTCCGTTAAGGAAAGCGGTTTTAACGTCCATCTGCCATATCTCGTAATCGAAATATGCAGCTATTGCAAGCATTATCCGAATGGATTTAATCATGGCAACGGGTGAGAAGGTTTCGTCATAATCAACACCATATTGTTGACGATACCCCTTTGCTACAAGCCTAGCTTTGTATGTTTGCACGTTGCCATCCATGTCGGTCTTCTTCTTGAAGATCCATCTGCATCCAATAGGTTTTACACCTTCTGGTGCATCAACCAGTGTCCAAACTTGGTTGGCATACATGGAATCCATCTCAGACTTCATGGCTTCTTGCCATAAAGCGGAATCAATATCTTGTATTGCTTCCTCATACGTAGACGGTTCATTATCCTCAATAAGATTAATATCTACATGAGGCGAGATCAGGTACCCATACCTCTCAGGTACTGTCCTGACTCTCTCCGACCTACGCGGTCCTTGTGTATATGAAGTTGTGGTACAGACTCATCCCGGATGGTCTGTTCATGTTCCGTCATTGATTCATTGCCAGGAACAGTATCACCACGATTTTCATCGAGCTCCACTTTCCTCCCACTTACCACTTGCATTTAAGAATTCCTTTTCAAGAAAAATGCATGTAGAGCAACAAATACTTTGTTCTCTTGCGGGTGATAGAAGTAATATCCTTTGGTTTCCCTAGGATATCCTACGAAAAGGCATTTATCTGATTTGGGTTCTAATTTGGTACCTTCCAAACGTTTAACATATGCCCAGCAACCCCAAATCTTCAGGAAAGAGAAACCCGGTTTCCTTCCTGTCCATATCTCGTATGGAGTCTGTTCAACAGACTTTGACGGAACCTTATTCAAAATAAGTATTGCACTGCTTAATGCGTATCCCCAGAAGGATATTGGTAGCTCAGTGCGACTCATCATTGACCTTACCATGTCTAACAAGGTACGGTTTCTCCGTTCAGACACACCGTTTAATTGCGGTGTTCCAGGAGGAGTCCACTGTGAAAGAATACCATGTTCTTTCAAGTAATCTTGAAACTCATAACTTAAGTATTCGCCACCACGGTCCGACCGTAATGTCTTAATACTCTTGCCTGTTTGTTTTTCAACTTCGTGTCGAAACTCTTTGAATTTCTCAAAGGTTTCCGACTTGTGCATCATTAGATACACATAACCGTAACGTGATGCATCATCCGTAAAGGTTACGAAGTATCGATATCCACCTCTAGCCTGGCTAGACATGGGCCCACATACGTCACTATGAACGAGGGCTAACAGTTCTGTGGCACGTTCACCTTTACCGCTAAAAGGTGATTTAGGCATTTTGCCTAAAAGACAAGATTCGCAGACATCATATGAATTAGGATCAAATCCGTCCAAGTACCCACTCTTCGAAAGTGTGGATATGCGAGTCTTGTTAATGTGTCCTAGACGACAATGCCACATGTAAGCTTCATCTTTTAGATTACTCCTTTTGAGCCTTTTGTTTGTCATTTTGTGTTTAGGAGATTCATTTACATTCAAAATATAAAGACCATTATTTGCAACAACAGTGCAAATTTCTGCATCATTTTTATATAAATAACACCCAGTGTTTCTAATTACAAAAGTGTACCCATGCTGGGTTAACAAAGATACAGATATAATATTCCTAGTTAAACTAGGTATATAATAACAGTTCAAAAGTTTAAGTACATGCCCTGAGGGCAGTTCCAAAACAAAAGTCCCTACAGCCAAAACAGCAACTGGTGTTCCGTTTCCGACTCGTAGGTCAACCTCCCTGAAGCCAGCATCCTGCTATTCTGCAGATCCTGCAAATCAGTACAAATATGAGCAGCACAACCAGAATCAAAAATCCAATTTTTAAGACTAGAAGTAGTCATATTTATTTCAATAACAAACATACCAGAGGCTGGTGCCTTGCCTGCCTTGATATCCTCCTTGTGTCCCTTGCCCATTCGGCAGTCACGTTTCCAGTGACCCTTCTTGCCGCAGTTGAGGCAGACATCTTGAGATTTGTTCCTTGGCTTCCCATAAGCTTTTGTCGACTTGCCTTTACCCTTGTTCTTATGTTTCCTCTTCCTCACCCCTCCGGTTGCCTTAAGCCCAGCCTTTGGCCCTTGAGAGGTCGATGCATAGTGCCCTCGCGCTTGCCCCCTTTTAGGAGTTCTTTTTCAGACTCCTTCAAGACGGATAACAGCTCTCCAAGAGAGTCATCCGTGTCCATCAACTTATAGTTGATTATGATTTGTTTCCAAGTATCGGGAAGCGATTGTAAGATCAAATCCACAGTCAGCTCAGCCTCCAAGACTATTCCCATATTGACCAACTCATCAATATCGGCGATCATTTGAGTCCTGTGGGCCTCAACTGATGAGCCATCAGTCATTCGGGCGCGGAAGAGTTTCTTCACCAACTCATACCTCTCCATCCGCTTATTGGTGCGGTGGAGATCTCGCAGTCTAGCCATCATGTTATAAGGATCCAAGTCCCTATTCTGGCGACGAAAGTGCTGAGTCATCGAAGCTAACATAACAGCCTGAGCTGTGTCACAATCAACACTGTGAGTTTTCCATAACTCCAGCTCAAGTGGGTCAGTGGGCTTAGGCGGGAGAGGTATCTGTATAGTGTACAACATCCTCTCAGCCCCAATGACTATCCTCAGGTTCATTTCCCAGTCAGCAAATTTTGTGCCCTTAAAGACATTATCACCCATGATGATATCTCGGACATTTCCTTTGCCTGCCATCTTAACTACGATAGTCCAACTATCTAGTTAACGATAAAGTGGGTACAGTCAAACTGTTACAAAAAATAACAATGTATTAGTCCAACTAATTATAATAAATAGACGAAATAATTTTGAAGAACGCATAAGGCAAAGTATCTGAATGAAATTGCAAATTCACATATACTAGCCTCCCACTATTTTCATCAAGTCTCTAACCATCTGTTGAGAACTCGGGAAATCCTATTTCCTAGTGGGCTAGGATCCCGTTAAATAACACACAACCTTGACTTTGGCAACAAGCTGTATGCTATTTAACTAGGTAGATCTCACAGATCAATTGGATCCAATCCAATTCCTAGATCCGGTTAGGTGGACATCCAAGTCCTAAACATATTGCGTATGCCAATGTATCTAATACATTTTCTAACCATATCCTCCGAATCATCTAGGCCTTGGCTTTGGCACAACAAACCTAATGATTCCAGTTAAGCGGGACCCATTGACAAGGATAGTTTCGTAATCAATGTCGTTGGACAAGAAGTGATCTTGACTTTGGCCAACAAATCACAACTTGGACAAGACCACCGATGTGGAACAAAACTCTCATGATTCAAGTACATCCTAATTGACAAGGTCTTGACTTTGGCCAACAAACCAATGCCAATCGGATCTTGAACAAGAATCATTCAATGGAAGGATAATCGCTTAATATAGATTGAGGGATTTTTGCGTAATTGGCAACCAATTTATTATCTTTGTTAGGTCTCATCAACATACACCCTTAAGCATGCTTCTAAAACATCATAAAGCGCGTAAAGTAAATTAATAGTGATATACGGATGGATATAACACAACTTGTTCCTAGAACAAATCACTCCCTTTCCTCTCCCCGCTAGCACTATTCTACTACTACCCAATTACATAATACAATAAGAGAAACCTCATTTGCATTGAGGGGAATTAGGTGAGAAGAGAATACAAAGAGATAAAAGAGATAAGGCTGGACACGCAGGTCCAATTTATAAATTCTAAATTACAATAATTTCTAAAATTACCCTTTCCCTTCTAATATCCATCCGATATACACTATTCATTCATCACATACATATATATTCAAACAAGACATGCTTTTACAACCAATCTAATCCAATTAATTAGTCTTTTTTTAAATGATCATCCAATGTTCAAACAACGGTTTTGATTTTGCGCGAGTCCAACTCGTTTGAGAACAAGTACATAAGGTACGAATTCACGAATTATATCGAACTACTTATTAAATCTAATTTAATTCGTATTCAATACTAATTCAATTATTTAATTCCAAATTAAATGTTTACACTTTTAATGTGCTTTAAAGACTTAGATTCTAAATCTAATCTAATTGGGTCTCAAAGCCCAACTAACATCCAATGTTTGTTTAATTAAAGTCCGATGGGCTTTCAATTGATTTATTAAGGCTTGGGCTTTGGTCAATGTGGGTCAAACCCAATTACCAAGCCCAAATAAGGAATCACCCTTAAATGCCACAAAATCAATTTCAAGCCCATAAGGCCCAATTAAACTTTAACGCCCATTATACTACATTTGGACTTAATGGAGTGATTTAGGCCCAAATTGGATCCAATCCTTTTGGCCCAAATCTACTTGGCCCAACCAAGCCCATTATGCCCAAATATAATATTATAAGCCCAATTTAACAATTAAGCCCATTATTTAAATTTCAATATTCCAAATTTTAAAATTCAATAATTAAAGTGTAAAACCAAGATTAATACATTAAACCATTCAAAATACCAATTTAATTTATTAATCATCTATTGTTCAAAATATATGTCCAACATTAATTTGAACAAAAATCAAGTCCATTTTCATGTCCATTAGTATTCGGCCAAGTGAGATTTTTGTGTCGATTTGTTTTTCAATCCGATTGAATCACTAATCTACGTCCCGTATACGTTTTAAGTCATCCAATGATCTTGTACACAAAAAATTCCAACACATCCAATGTTCATACCCATTCGGCCAAGGTTACATTTTTGGGGAAAAATCATCCAATGCATTTTTCTCAAAATTGATTCCATATAATATCATTCTATATACATGTAAGCATACTCATTCATCAAATTTCACAAGAACATGCTTCAATCAATTTTACCCAAATTTTAACCTAATATATTTCATGCTTAAACATAGCTCAATGATACCATTGTTGGTTACTATAATTAGTCCCAAGGAAAGATTAAGCATATGAAATACAACAATATGAATATATATAATGAACTTGAAGCATGGCGGAATCATACTTACAAAGCTTTTGTGATGAAAAGATGAACAAAGGTTGAAGCTCCAAGATCCTTGAAGTTTCGGCCAAGAGGAGAAAAGAGTTGAAAGCTCCAAACTTTGTGTATTCCAAGCTCCAATGTGGTTTCCCTATCACCTCCTTTGATTCCTTGCTTGTGCTAGCAAAAATGGAGAATGAGAAAACAATTTTCTGCCTTGTTGGTGCAGCTCACGGCGTGAGCAAGAGAGAAAGAAGAGGAGAGTGTTTCACTTTTAATTTTGTTTCCTTTTGCATGCCAAAAACCGTGAGAGATAAAGGAAATGAAAAGTGATATGATATCTAATACCAAAATAATTTTTTAATGCAAAAAATCCTTCAAAACCGTGCATGGCTTTCCCTCCAAAATGAAATCCATCATTTGCCATCATTACCACACTTTGAGATTAGAGACAATGTATCATCCCTCAAAGGTGACTAGATACATCAACCATCTATTCGTATTAAGTAATGAGACATCGCGATGTGATTTGCGGATATCACTCGATTCAAAATACGAATGTGTCCGCAAACACTTTCGGGCTCGGTTTCGTTAATTCCGAATTAACGAATTTCCGTCGCGACGTGAATTAAATAATTACGCCTTGCGAAATTACTATTCAGTTCGCTAATGAATTAATTCTAAATTAATTCGTTTGCCCGAATTAAAATCTGATTTTAATTCCGCGTCGAAATCTAATTTCGTTTAATAATATATCGAATATATTATTTTATCGATTAATTCCAAATTAATCGATCTCTCTCTCTCTCCTAATAAGGCATTTTATCCAAGATAAAGTTTCTCCGTTATTAATCCAAGATTAATAAAGTTCGAATCAAACATCATAGGTGAATCTTCAGGAAGCGACCCAAGAGATCTCCGGATATGTTGGCAGTAAATACGGTCGTTGGATAATCCAAACACGTACGTACCTCGTACTACGTTTTTACCGATTTACAAGACAAGGTTGGCTTCTAGCAAAGCGCCATGCCTACCCAATTCTCCAGAAATATTCTTACTGGAATATTAGATCTATATCAAGCGTAGTATACCGTAGTATTGCGTACATCGATCCAGTATCGGACGATCACATATTAGGCCTGGGGCTGGAAATGTGTCTGCCCCGTACGAAACATATATCGGACATCAAGCAACTAGTCTCTTTAAATCGGGCAATACTGACCTAGTCATATTGTCCCGACGGTTGCAACCTTTTATAGAGCACTAGTTCTGTATCCTGCGTGATCATCAACTCCATATGTATGAAGTGACACTTCCATCTTGACATCACACCCAGTGCACTACGATTCCTGATAAACCCAGAAGAGGTGAACACAGAACCAGTTAAGGTCCCCCAACCACCAAAACCAAAGTTTACCTATTGTCGCAAGTACTAGCGATGCAAGTCTCAGGTTAAGACCATATACACCTACCCTGATGCGGCCTCCCATAGACACGCAGACATACTACCAATGGGATTCCGCGGGGTCTATCCAGAGCGAAGCTGTTTTTCATACCATCGGTAAAACACAACCTCCTATCTCACTTGCATAAGTATCCTATACTTAAATATATGAGAACTATGCCGTTGTGCCCTCACAACATGCACAAGTGCAATACTAGTCTATTCCGCATTGTCGATGTCCGATCTCGATAATACTCCGACTAGGGATATTTAATGATTTAAACCTTTATGTATTGATACTGTCTCATATCATCTCAATACGGAATTAATCATATGGACTTTCGCCATTTATATATCAAAGTAAATAAATTACAAAACGGCAAAAGGCAATTTCATTATCACATAGTTAATTTTGTACAATAATACAATATCATTTACAAAACAGTGACGCTATGGGTCATAATGTCTAACACCTATGTTAAATAAGTTACCCAAATTCATTAAGTTCAAGTTCCAATTGTGGCTACACACGCTCGACAGGTATATTCATATCCTGGAAAGAAATCTCCCTTAAAATGAGATCGTGAGCTATTGAATCTAATGGTGAAACCTAAAATCCATTTGTCAAGTTCATTTTAAGTTTACCATATCAATTTTATTGGTAATCAGACAACAAGAAGCATTAAGATTAAGATTCAATAAACAAGCCTAATGTATTACCCATTATATTAGAAAATCAAATGTTAACTCGTGAATATTGTGCTTCATCACTTCCCTAGATTAAAAATAAAATGTTGGGGTTAGGGAATCCACCTTTAATATTTCAAATCTAGAAATCTCATTTATTATAATATATATATTTGCATTATATTACCAACTAACCATATAGGCGGTATCCTGATTAAGTAATGTATTAATTAATTCCAACCGACCATAAAAGTGGTATCCAATTAAGTCAGGTTAAAATTAATTTAATTAAGTCCAACCGACCATAAAGACGGTATCCAATTAAGTCAGGTTTTAAGATAATTTATTCATTATAATATAAGGGAGATAAATCTAAATTATCATAAAAAAAAGTTTCACCTTTCCCTCGGCGAAAATTAACTACAAAACATAAAAGAAAGATAAAATAAACAAACTATTATTACTACTACTAAAAATAAAAATACATTACTATTAATATATATAAACAAGATACAATCCTCAGTTCCTTATTAAGAAAGCTAGGGAAAGTATGAATTTGGAAAATGAAATCAGTTGTTATTTATAAGCAAATTTCGGGATTGCGCGTCGCGACGCAGAAGGTGTTGCGCGTTGCGATGCGCATGGATTGATGACACGTGTTCGCGGCTTTGTTTAGATATTGACACGTGGCACGTGTTGTGCTACAGTAGATGGCGGCTGTCGGTAGATCAATAATTATGCTGACGTCATGATGATATGGTGATGACGCACGTGATGATACAGAGATGACGCGTGTTGGCAGCTGAATAATTGAGGCAGTGTCGCGTCGCAGAGGTCCTGCGCGTCGCTATGCGTGAACAGTAATTTTCCCATTTTTCCCTTTTTGTCCATTTTTCATCGTTTTAGCCCCAAGTTGATTCCATTGAGTCCAAAAACTTTATTTATCTGCAAAACACACAAAAATATATAAAAAAACATTCATCAAACCCTAGAAACTAAACAAAATATTAGGTCAAAATGGCGGTAAATATTGATATATTTTCCGCTCATCAGATAGACATGTAGAGGCAATGGGTATTAGATACCATGAAATTTGGCACTAGAGCATGTGCGAGAAAATATTGGAGTTGGTGCTCGGCGCGCCAAATTTTATTATATTTATTGTAAGTACGATTTATATTTATATTTTATTATGAATAGAATTTAGTAATTTTCATCAATATAATCTTTTATATGGTAAATGCGTAAAAGACCTTAGAATGAATAGTTGTGACATAATTTTGAAAGCGCCACAATTGTTATTGAGAAATGTCACAATACAATTCATTCTTAAAATTATTCCTAGTCAAGGTTTACATACCTGGTCGATTAGTAAACCCGTGAGACCGGTACGTGTCGTATATTAGAATTGTTCTAATGGTTTGTCTCAGTAAATCATGAGTCTTGGGAAACTCATATAGACACGTAGGTATTTATTGAATAAATATTGAACGACTCATTCGAATATTCCTGATAGATGGTGCACCAACGTCAATAGGAATCTTTACGAGTCGAATAGTGTATTAGCTCATTTTACTTGTGATACCATTGTGGATATGTGAGATATCCTCTATACTTTAATGACAGTCACGTCAATGGTCTTTTAAGATCAGATCTCCATCTGTTCATCGGGTATGGACTAATACTCATAATATCATGTGATATATCCAGAGAGCATATGTCAGTCCCGTGTACGGGATTTAGGTATCCAATTTGTGATTCTTTGAAATCTTTGGCTAAGGTATGATTCAGAAATGAGTTTCGAATATTTATTTAAGAATCATAAATATGTCGAGATACATGAATTGTTCATAGCGGAGATTTGACGTTTAATCTATATCTCCTGAACAATTCAGATTACCTATGACAGAGGTTATATATATGCAATGACTTCGACATGGATGGTTCAACTTGATTATCTGTGGTCATCGTAATTTGTGAGTAGACAAATTGCGGACATGGAAATGGTTTCCGTGACAGATAAACTTGAACCTAGAGAGTCCCACAATATAAAATGTATTCGTTGAGCACTTGGGCAATTAATTATGGATAATTCGGATTATTCATAATTTACACATGCGTATTAAATAATGTGTATTTGTATACGATACATAATTTAGATTAGATACACATTATGAACCAATTGGATTTTGACACTTGGTTTATTATTATTATTAAGTAATTAATTATTAATAATGATAAATTGGAAAAATCCATATATTTATTTTGTCCTTTTGTTAATTAAAAATAAATAAATAAATTAATTGTTATTTAATTCATTTTAGATAAGAATATTATTTTGGAATATTCGTATTATTTGGTAAATTTTGATTTGCTAAATCATGTATTTTTGACACATGTTTTTAATTAACAAAATATCAAAATAATTAATTGAATTTGGATAAGATCAAATTGTGTCAAAATTTTGGCTACGAAAATTTGTATTTTTTGTTGTAAAATTATTAAAATTTTCGGCCATATTGGTTTTTTGCTATATATATGAAACTTGTTTCATTTTACAAATTTTAACCACTTCTCATGTGTTGAGAACAATAAAGGAAAAGGGAATTAGGGTTGATCAACATCGAAGAAGAAGAAATTAAAAACTTGGAAGCTTGAATTAAGGTAATTAAAAGTTTCCAATTTCCAATTTCTTAATTTTTTATTTCTTAAGCATGAAAATATGTATTGGATATGTATTTTGCATGTCTTAAAATTATATGTATATGGGATATGTATATGAATCAAAATTGTTTCTGATTATTTAGTAAACCTTAATAGTTTTTTTTATTAAGCATGTGTTGTAGATTAATTAGGAAATTAATCTCAAAATTAAAAATTATCATTTTAGAGTGATGTTACCACTCTAATATTTCCTAGAATTGTTCTTGAGGCTTTGTACTATGGTGATTAATTTTGGTGTAAAATTAATTGGATTAATTTGTGAATAAATTGAATTTATGCATGAAAAATGGAGAAATTAATTTATGGATCAGATATGAAATTATTTCTTCAATCAGAATATTTTTCATGTAAAAATATGTTATTTTTATGATTTTGGATGTGTATTGGATGTTGGATAAATTCCGCAAATCATTCCGGGGAGAAAAAGTGAGAAAACGGTGAAATTCACATCGAAACGGGCTCGCCGCGTCATGGTTTTAAAACTAGCATACTGGACACTGTTCGGGCAGCCCAATGGATGACCGATCGCTATCCAAGTGACCGGGTTGGCCCGTCTCGACGATTGGTCAACGGGTTTGACCATTTGCCCGTTACGCGTAGTATTTATCGAAAAATATTTTCGTAAAATAGTTTATCGTGTTTCGAAATATATTACATTATTAATTATTATTAAATAATATATTTAAACTTCTTTGGGTGAATTAAAAATATTTGATATTAATTAATTCGCTCGGAAAATTTTAAAATGTTTAAAAACCTTTTTTGCCTTTCCACCGGGCCTTCTGCTGCGCTTACCCAACAGTTACCAGAGTTGATATAAGAAGGTAATTGGATAGGACAACCAAATAGACTCAAAATGCTATGAAACACTCTTCCTGTAATATGGCAAAAATGACTTACTGATATTTGTGTTGGGATTGGTGCTCAAAGCGCCAATTCCCTGTTGTATTTCCTTGTAAATACTCTTGTAAACGTTTTATTGTGAATAAAATAAGCAGTTTCTATAATATAATATATCTCTTGATATGGTAAAGACGTAATTGACCTTAGAATGATCAGTCATGATGCAGTTGCAAAAGCATCGCAATTGACATTGAGTTGTATCATGACGTTGTCATTCTTAGACAGTTCCTAGTCAAGGTTTACACTACTTGGTCAGTAAAGTAAACCCATTGAGACCGGTACATGTCGTATACTAGAATATTGGATTCCAATGGCTTCTCATTGAACCATGAGTCTTGGAGACTCGTATAGACATGTAGGTGTTTATAGCGGATAAACATTGAACGACTTACCAAAGATTCTTAATGGATGGTACACCAACATCAATAAGAATCTTCTCGGGTTGAGTAGCATTTATGATTCTTCGACTAGAGATACCACAGAGGCACATGAGACATCTTCCATACTAGATGACAGTCACATCACTGATCTATTTAGATCATACCTCCGTCTGTTCATTGGGTATGGACAGATCCTCATGGTGTCTTGTGTGTGTCGAGATAGGATCCGTCAGTTCTGTGTACAGAGCATGGGTAGTCCATATATGATTAGCAATTAGATAAAAACCATGGGCCCGTGGTATGATTTAGAAGTAAGTTCTAAGTGTTCTTTTAGAGATTGCTACTAGAGACGTCGACGGGATTGTCCCTATAGAGATTTGACGTTTACATCTATATCTCTTGGATATATCCAGATAGCTGTGATGGAGGAATTAAACATATGCCATGACTTCGACCTGTATGATTCAGTGAGTTTATTCGTGGTCGTCATAATTTACGGGTGGGTAAATTATGGATACGAAATTGGATTTCGTGACGGATATGCCTGAATCTAGAGAGTCTCACTAGTGAAATATACTCGTAGAGCACTAGGGCAACTTTTATGAATAATACTGATTATTTATAAGTTGTTTAAAGGTTAAACGAAAAATACATGCATTGGGACCTAATGGTCATTTCCTAATTAATGTGTATTTGTATTTAATGAAAGATTTTATTAAATACACATTAATTAAATGTGAAATTGTGAAATTGTGAAATTTGACATATATCATAAATATAATACATATATTTAACATATTTATATTTAAATATTTATTTAATTATTTAATTGTTAAATAATTAAAGTAATTAAAAATATAAATATCTTTAGTTATGATATTTTTATGAGATGACTTTAGTTGCTTTATTTGGCTTGTTATAAATCATTAAATGATGTAATGATCATTTACACAAGTTGATTGAATGAATTAATGAAACTAAAAAAATATATCTAAATATTTATTTATGCTGCTAAATTTGGCCAAGGGCAATTTTGGAGAGTATAAATTATTTTGTTTCATTTTTCATTCATTAGGTTAACAAGTTACCAAAAACATAACAAAAAAGGTTGAGAGCAAAGTTGAAGAACCAAAGGAAAAGGCTTGAAAATACCTTGATTTTGTAAGTTTTTCCTTAAACTTTTCAACTAAGAAAATGTGTTGCTAGGATGTTTTCTCTACCCTTTTAGTTTGTATTTAAATGGTTGAAAAATTGTATGAAGGATGTTTGCATGTATATGGATTAAAGTGAGTTTATAATTGATTATTAAGCTTTCTTTTGATTATTTCATAATCAAGTTGCCATTCTAGAGTTGCTAAGCCACTCACTGATGACCTAGAATTGTTCTTGAGTTGTTTTATGGTGGTGAGACTTGTTTGGTGTGGTAAAGACTGAATTAAAGTGTTGGATTTAATTGATTTGGTGTATTTTGTCAACTTAAAGAAATTATAAAAATTAGGGTTCTTAACCCTTTCCAAATTTGAGGCTTTTCATATATGTGATGTATTATGGTGTGTATATGATGCATATTTAATTTTTGGATTGATTGGATTTGATCTTGACATGTTTTGAACAAAAATGGACCAAATTGCAAAAACTGAAAATTAAAGGGTTGTTCAGCAAGTTGAAAATTTTTGGGGATTTTGTTGCAATTTATTTTTGATGTGTTGGACATGTTGGAAATTATTTTAGAATCATCCAAAATTATATTTGACAATTTGAGGACAAAAATGAACAAAATTTAAAGTTTAGGGGTCAAATGGTAAATTTCAAGAAATATGATTTCTTGGTTAAAATTTCAATTTTTAAGTATTGGATAATTAAATAAATAAGTTTATTTAATTGATCCAAGAAATATTATTGAAATCGGAAAATTTTGATTTTCCGCGTTCCGCTGCGTTACCGGATATTACCTATAAAACCCCTTCAAAATGGTATCAGATCAAGTCTGATTCTGGACACTTGATATGATTATGCCTTTAAATTAAATGTTTAATTTAATCTTTACTTTACTCATGCATGTGTTTATTCAATTTGATTAAATAAAGTAAAAACATCTTTTGTGGAAAATCCCTAATTAATAAGGTTTTATGATAATTATGTATTTGATGCATGTTACATGATCCGTCTTGTCAATACGATTTATGAATATCTTTTCTATGACTACATCTAAGAACGTGCCAAATCTGTGAGGGTGTAGCCGATATAAATTTATTTATGCCGGATGTATATCTGATACTAGATAAATTCAAGCGAAAGCGGAATCCTGAACGTGCCAAAGCTGTCAGGGTTACGCAAGTAGCTTGAGTTTATCATTGACGAGTTTAAACTTGGTACGCCTCCTTGTGAACGTGCCAAAGTTGTCACAATGAGAAACAACCAGGATCGGAAACCCAGGAGTCACTATTGAGTGATTGACAATGAGTTGTATACCTGATGAATATACGTAGTCGAGAACATGCTAACGCTGTGAGTTGAAATATATTCATGGGATCCACCTTTCACTATTTGTATTTAATTTAATTATTAAATCTTCGTATTCTGTTTTGGGGTTATAGTATTGCATGATTTAGTGGCGGGGGGTCATTTTTATATTAAAAATCCATGATCTAGTTAATGCTTTCAATATTATTTTAAACTATTTAATTTTGCTAACCATTTTTTGTATCTATATGATAGATTTGCGATGGTGGCACAATCGACTAATCCATTTATGTGTTTGTTGGATACGAACAAACTTAAAGGCGTTGAGAAATTTGCCAATTGGGATTTGGATTTAAGGATTGTCCTTGAATCCGAAAAGTTTGGATATGTACTTGAGGGTTCGCTGCCCCTTGTTGTGTCTGAGGACGCAACACCGGAGGAACTGCAAGTGTTCCTAGCTTGGAAAGATGAAGATTTAAAAGTTAAATCATACATCTTAAGTTCACTGGTATCGGAACTCAATAGGCAATACTATGGCATGTCAGATGCGTATAATATGATGATGCGATTGAGAGAATCGTATGTGAACTAAGAACAAATTGTTTTTCATAAAGTTATGATGGAACTGTTCCATGCGCGACTGGATGAGGGACAAGCTATGAGCTCGCATGTTCTTCACTTGATCGAACAACTGAGGCAACATAATCTCCCTCTGAATGACAGTCTCAGTAGGAGTGTCATTCTTGGTTTGCTCCCAACTTCTTATCGCCAATTCGTAATGCATTTCAACATGAATGGGATTATCTGTTCCTATTATGAACTGCATAGAATTCTGATCACGGCGGAAGAGGACCTAAGGAATGTAGTATTGACTCACCCTCTGAAACCTACTTCACTCTCTGTTTCTTCCCAGGCCCGACCAAAGGGAAAGAATATGAAAGCGAATAAGAAGTAGGGTTTCGGTCCTCCACCGCAAGGAAAGATAACAAAGCCCAAGAGGGCGTCTAAAGACAAATGCCATCATTGCAGTAAGGTCGGGCACTGGAAAATGAACTGTCCTAACTAAATTGCCCAGATAAGGAATGAGAGAGCATCTACATCAGGTAGATTTATTTTTTCAGTTATTGAAATCTCACTAGCTTGTGAAATTGTTACATCCAGCTGGATTTTGGATTCTGCTTATACTGTTTACATTTGGAATTCATTGCAGGTGCTGAAGGAAAGTAAGAAGTTGAAGCCTGGAGAGATGCAGTTGCATTTTGGGAGTGGAGACTCTCTGGATGTAGTTGCAGTGGGAGTATACGAGATCCTCTTGCCGAGCGGGAGCCTTTTATTGTATGATTGCTATGTTGTACCAGGATGTGTAGTAAATATTATATCTTTTTTTTTGTATTAGATACAGAAGGTTATCATGTTAATATTAAGAACTGTTCTTTGTATTTATATGAGAAACGTAATATTCAGATCATTTGTTGTCCAAATTAGCATGGTCATTACACATTGCATACTTCTAGAGATATTTTGAATACTACGATTAATAAACGTAGTTTACCTGTAGTTAATAATACTAAACTTTGGCATATGAGGCCAGGTCATATAGGCGTGAAACGCCTTACCCAATTGGTTAGGAATGGTTTGATACCAGTTCTCACTGTTGAACCCTATCCAACTTGTGAATCATGTATTCAGGGTAAGATGACCAAAGCTCTATTTTCTGGTGTTGGACACCGAGCCACTAACTTACTGGAACTCATACATTCTGATATGTGTGGTCTACTAAGTCAGACTGCTCACAGTTGTTATTCATACTTCGTTACCTTTACCGATGATCTATCACGGTACGGTTATGTCTATCTAATGAGACATAAATCGGAAACCTTTGAAAAGTTCAAAGAGTTACGTAATGAAGTAGAAAAACAGACTTGTGAATATATTAAATGCCTTCGATCTGATCAATGCGGTGAATATATGAGTAGTGAGTTCATGGATTATATGAAGGAGAATGAGATTCTCGCTCAATATACTCCTCCAGGTACTCCACAGCACAAGGGAGAGTCTGAGAGGAGAAATCAGACTTTATGAGATATGGTCCGATCTATGTTGAGTTTTACAGATTTGCAATATTACTTATTGGGCTACTCTCTTTTAACAGCTGCACATATTTAGAATAAGATTCATTCAAAAGTTATTCCTACGACTCCATATGAGATATGGACCGGTAGGAAATCAAATCTTAATTATATTAAGGTTTGGGGTTGTCCTGCCTATGTCAGGATGGCTCAGTAAGATAAGCTTTCGCCTCGATGGAAAAAGTTTAGGTTTGTTTGATATCATTCGAATACGAAGGGATATCTGTTCTACGATACCGAGCATCGAAATGTGTTCGTAGCTCACTTCCCAAAATTTATAGAGGTAGAAGTTTTGTCAGAAGATGGTAATCATAGACAGGTTGGACTTGATGAAGTCCAACCTGAAAACAAACGAAGCAACAGAGGAACCTGAAGTTCAAGTAGATGAATAAACTTCAACACACACACTCCGTAGGTCACAAAGGGTATCTAGACCTCCGGAACGCTTGTATTTGATACAAAAAAATAGTCCCGATGTTCTGTTAGTTGAAGAGACTGACCATTTTACCTATAGAGAATCGATGTTGGACATCGACTCCATGAAGTGGCAAGATCCCATGAAATCCGAGTTAGACTCAATGCATGAGAATGAAGTTTGGGACTTGGTTCCGCTTCCCGAAGGAAATGTTCCTATCGGTTGTAAATGGGTTTACAAGAGGAAGCGCGGGCCTGATGGAAAGGTTGAAACCTATAAGGCCCGACTGGTAACAAAAGGTTACACACAGCGAATTGGTGTCGACTACGATGAAACCTTTTCGCCAGTAGCAATGCTTAAGTCTATTAGGATTTTACTTTCTATAACTGTGTATCATGATTACGAGATTTGGCAAATGGATGTTAAAACGGTTTTTCTAAATGGATTTCTTGATGAAGAAATCTATATGGAACAACCGGAGGGTTTTGCATCCAGAGAAAACTCAGATATGTTATGTAAGCTTAAGAAGTCCATTTATGGACTTAAACAAGCTTCACGAAGTTGGAATCTTCGATTCGACGAGATTATTATATTGTCTGGTTTTCTCAAGAATTGGGAAGAATCCTGTGTGTATCAGAAGGCCAGTGGGAGCATGGTGGTATTTTGAGTCCTCTATGTTGACGACATCCTAATCATTGGAAATGATATAGAGATGGTGCAAGGCGTCAATGTTGGACAGTTATGGCCCATAGCATCACTATTTGTACAGATCATGGTGTTGTTGTACAAATTAACTATGTGACAAAGGAAATTGCTCTTTTATCATTTGTAATTAGATTACCAAGATGTATAAATGATAGAAGGTCCATATGATTAGTTCCGGATTGATAAGATATGAGACATTATCAATCCATGAAGGTTTAATCATTAAATATCCCTAGTCGTAGTATTATCGAGACTGGACATCGATAATGCGAAATAGACTAGTATTACACTTGTGCGCGTTGTGGGAGCATAACGACATAGTTCTCATATATTTGGGTCTAGGATACTCATGCAAGTGTAATAGGAGGTTGTGTTTACCGATGGTACGGGAACAGCTTCGCTCTGGATAGACCCCTCGGAATTCCACTGGTAGTATGACTATGTGTCTATGGAAGTCCGAATCAGGGTAGGTGTATTTGGTCTTAACTTGAGACTTGCACCGCTAATACTTGCGACAATCAATATACTTTGGTTTTGGTCGTCCAGGGCTTTAACCGGTTCTGTGTACACCTTTTTTGGGTATATTGAGAATCGTAGTGTATTGGGTGTGATGTCGAGACAGAAGTATCACTCCAGTCATAGTGGAGATGATGATCACGTAGGATAAGGAACCGGTTCTCTTATATGCTGTAGCTATCAGGATATTATGACTAGGTCATGTTTATCCAATTATAGAAATTGGATGAGATCCAATTGATCGTAGAGATCTACCTAGTTAATTATCATACAATTTGTTGGCCAAAGTCAAGATTGTGTGTTATTTAACGGGATCCTAGCCCACTAGGAAACAAGGTTTCCCGAGTACTCAACATAGGGTTAGAGGCTCGCCGAAAAATAGTGGGAGGCAAGTATTAAATTTGCAATATTCGTTTAGTTACTTTCCATACGCGCTCATTTCAAATTTTTCGTCAATATAAATTAATATATTAGTTGGACTAATATTTAATGTTGTTTTAATTAAACAGTTAGACTGTATTCAAACTATTTCATTTATAGTTGATTATATAATTGGATTATAGTAATCAATATATTTGAATTAACTAATTTCAATTAATAGTTGATTTTATAATTGGATTATAGTAATCAATATAATTGAATTTAATCTATTAAATTATAGTTGATTATATAGTTGGACTATAGTAATCCTTATAATCAATAGTACCTAAAATCGTTGATTAAATAGTTGGACTATTAGAATCAAGATAATTGAAAGATTAGTGTTTAAAACATAATCCTGGTTGAAAATATATTTAAACGACTTTAATTTTCAAATTGGGAATAAAATCTCAGGATAGTCCTGAGTGACCGAGAAGTTACTTTATTTGATATAGTGACATCTCGAGCCTAAGCCTGGAGTTAAGAAAATAGTATAGCATGATCTTTGGAAGATTAATGTGATGATAACTTTAGTGCTTAATCCATTATGCTTGCCAAATAGACTCCTTAATTTCTTAATCAGAACTAAGGATTAGATCTTTATAGTATGATAATGAAATTGAAGGATCTTCATAGATCTATCCTTAGATCTTAGAAGTACAAATTGCAATAGTAAACTCTTGGAGAGTTAATGGCTATACTCAAGGAGATAAAGCCAGAGTTTGCAATAAGGCAAGAAGCGCAAGGCGCATCTTATTTCGACATTCTAGATGGCCAAGGCTTGGCCGAAGGCTTCTGGGGGTGGAAAAAGGGCAAATGCAAAATCATTATAATCTTCTGGAACAAAGGACATATCCTAAAATGTCTGCCTAAACTGTGGCAAACGGGGTCATTGGAAGCGTGACTGCTGTATGGACAAGGCAGATATGAAGGAATTGAAAACGGTGCAAGGCTCCGGTTTCAAATATGTTTGTTATAAACATGTTCGCTACTAGTATTAAAATTGGATTTTAGATACTGGATGTGGTACATAAATATGCATTGATGTGCAGAATCTGCCGGTAAACAGGATACTGACTTCAGTCGAGATTTATCTGCGAGTCGGAAACGGGACGAGAGTCGCTGTTTTAACCGTAGAAACCTGAGTTTGGGAACTACCCTTCGGGTGTGTACTTAAAATTAGGAAACTGTTAGAATATAACTAGTTTGACTAGAAACATTATCTCTATATCAGGGTTTAACCCGTTGTGGGTATACCTTTATATTCTAGAACACTAAAGTGTTTTATTATATAAAGATGATATTGAGATAAACACATTAGATGTGAATAACAGTATTTATATTTTGAATATAAATAAATCTCAAACATATAACATGACAAACTAATAGCTCGAACTGAATTAAATCAGTTGAGACTTATATGTGGCATTGTTGTCTGGTTTTCTCAAGAATTGGGAAGAATCCTGTGTGTATCAGAAGGCCAGTGGGAGCATGGTGGTACTTTGAGTCCTCTATGTTGACGACATCCTAATCATTGGAAATGATATAGAGATGGTGCAAGGCGTCAATGTTGGACAGTTATGGCCCATAGCATCACTATTTTTATAGATCATGGTGTTGTTGTACAAATTAACTATGTGACAAAGGAAATTGCTCTTTTATCATTTGTAATTAGATTACCAAGATGTATGAATGATAGAAGGTCCATATGATTAGTTCCGGATTGATAAGATATTAGACAGTATCAATCCATGAAGGTTTAATCATTAAATATCCCTAGTCGTAATATTATCGAGACTGGACATCGATAATGCGGAATAGACTAGTATTACACTTGTGCGCGTTGTGGGAGCATAACGACATAGTTCTCATATATTTGGGTATAGGATACTAATGCAAGTGTAATAGGAGGTTGTGTTTATCAATGGTACGGGAACAGCTTCGCTCTGGATAGACCCCTCGGAATTCCATTGGTAGTATGACTATGTGTCTATGGAAGTCCGAATCAGGGTATGTATATTTGGTCTTAACTTGAGACTTGCACCGCTAATACTTACGACAATCAATATACTTTGGTTTTGGTCATCCAGGGCTTTAACCGATTCTGTGTACGCCTCTTCTAGGTATATTGAGAATCGTAGTGTATTGGGTGTGATGTCGAGACGGAAGTATCACTCTAGTCATAGTGGAGATGATGATCACGTAGGATACGGAACTGGTTCTCTTATATGCTGCAGCTATCGGGATATTATGACTAGGTCATGTTTATCCGATTATAGAGACTAGTTACCATAGATCCGATATGTGCTTCGTACGGGGCAGACACAATTCCAGCCCCAGGCCTTGCACGTGACATCCGATGCTGGATCGAAATACGCAATACTATGTATACTACGCCTGATATAGATCACATATTCCAGTAAGAATATTTCTGGAGAATTGGGTAGGCACGGTGCTTTGCTAGAAGCCAACCATGTCTTGTAAATCGGTATAAATGTAGTACTAGGTACGTACGTGTTCGGATAGTCCGACGACCGGATTTACTGCCAACATATCCGGGGATCTCATGGGTCACTTCCCGAAGATTCACCGATGACGTATGACTCGCACTTTATTAATCTGGGATTAATTATAAGAGAGAGAAAATTAATCTAGGATTAATTACAGATATATTTTATCTGGGATAAAATATTATTTAAAGAGAGAGAACGATTAATTTGAAATTAATCGATAAAATAATATATTCGATATATTATACGAAATTGGATTTCGACGCGGAATTAAAATTGGATTTTAATTCAGGTAAACGAGTTAATTTAGAATTAATTCGTTAGCGACGTGAATAGTAATTTTGCTAGGCATAATTATTTAATTACGTCGCAATGGAAAATTCGTTAATTCGGAATTAGCGAACCCGAGCCCGGGAGTGTTTGCGGGCACACTCACATTTGAAATTCAAGTGCGGCCCACAAGTCACATCTAGCGTCAAATCATTAGTCACTTTGATTGATGTGATGTCTAGTCACTTTGAGTGATGTGATGTCAGTCACTATTCATGATTGATGGTGGTGGTTGGATGGTTTTATTGACTTGTACCTTTTTGGATTTGGAATTCAAATTTGGTATATGTTTATTATTGATTTTAGAAATCAATTAGTTGTTTTAGAAACACAAAAAACCACTTCTTCTTCCTCTCTCCCATTCTATTCGGCCAAGGGGCCAAAAATGCTTCTCTCCCAATTTTTGGCAAGGCCGAAAATTACAAGAAGATACAAGGAAGATTTGTTGCAAATCTTTCCATTGCTAGCACATAAAGGGTCATCCAAGGTGATAGGGAAACCAACTTGTGAGCATGGAATCACCATTTGCAAAGCTTGGAGCTTGGAGCACATATGGAGGTGATGACCGAAAATGAGGAGCTCAAAAACAGCCCACTGCCGAGCACACCATGGAGGGGGGAAAAGTTTTTGTTCCTCGCATCGCATAACCGATCATTGTAAGTATGATTCCGCCATGCTTTTACGAGTATTCACATATGTTTCTTGCTTGAAATTGATCCTTGGGACTTAATAGAAACCCAACAGTCAAAGCTTACCTATGTAAGAATTTCTCCATGAAGGACCTGGGATAAGCTTCTTATATTTTAGGCATAAAACTCTATAGAGATAGAGAAATGAAGCTGAATGGGTTATCTTAATCAACGCACATAGATAAGATCTTGGAACGGTACAATTTTGGTAACTGTAAGACAACAAATATACCGTTCAGACATGAGATTCATCTTTCAAAGAAGATGTGTCCGTAAATAGAAAATGAGAAGGTTAGAATGTCTAACCAACCTTATGCTTCATGTTTAGGTAGCATAACGTATGCCATGTTATGTACTAGGCCTGATATCAGTTTTTCCGTTAGCGTAACTAGTAGATATCAGTCCAATCCAGGCAATGACCATTGGATGGCCATTAAACATAACATGAAGTATCTTAAAGGTACTAAGGATAAATTGATTATATATGGAGGAAATGAACTGCAAGTTAATGCGTATACGGATTCCGACTTCCAATCGGATACCGATGATATAAAGTCTACATTCGGATTCGTCTTTACCCTTAACGGAGATGTAGTTTGCTTGAGGAGTTCCAAACAGGGGTAAACAGCAGATTCCACCACAGAGGCGGAATACATTGCAACTTCTGAAGCTGCAAATGAAGCCGTATGGATTAGGAACTTTATTATAGAATTGGGAGTGGTCCCAAGTATTGAGAATGCGATTCCGTTATACTGTGATAATACTGGAGCCATTGCGCAACCAAAGGAACCGAGGGCACATCAGAAGTCGAAGCATGTGGAATGCAAGTACCACATCATTCGAGAGATTGTGTCGCGAAGGGACATTGTCGTGTGTAAGGTACCGAGTGAAGATAATATAGCTGACCCGCTTACGAAGGCCATAACTCCAAAGTTATTTGATAAACATGTGGAGTCATAAAGTATTAGATACAATCGATATTGGCACTAGAGCAAGTGGGAGATTTTGTTGGGGTTGGTGCTCAGAGCGCCAATACTCTGTTATATTTCCTTGTAAATACTCTTGCAAAAGTTTTATTGTGAATAAAATAAGCAGTTTCTATAATATAATATATCTCTTGATATGGTAAAGACGTAATTGACCTTAGAATGATAAGTCATGATGCAGTTGCAAAAACGTCACAACTGACATTGAGTTGTATCATGACGTTGTCATTATTAGACAGTTCCTGGTTAAGGTTTACACTACTTGGTCAGTAAAGTAAACCCGTCGAGATCGGTACATGTCGATTACTAGAATATTGGATTCCAATGGTTTCTCAATGAACCATGAGTCTTGAAGACTCGTATAGACGTGTAGGTGTTTATAGCGGATAAACATTGAATGACTCACTGAAGATTCTTAATGGATGGTACACCAACGTCAATAAGAATCTTCTCGGGTTGAGTAGCATTTGTGATTCTTCGACTTGAGATACCACTGTGGGCACATGAGACATCTTCCATACTTAGATGGCAGTCATGTCACAGATCTATTTAGATCAGACCTCCGTCTGTTCATTGGGTGTGGACAGATCCTTAGGGTGTCCTGTGTGTGTCGAGATAGGATCTGTCAGTTCTGTGTACAGAGCACAGTTAACCATATATGATTAGCAATCAGATAAAAACCATGGGCCCGTGGTACGCTTTAGAAGTAAGTTCTAAGTGTTCTTTTAGAGATTGCTACTAGAGACGTCGACGGGATTGTCCCTATAGAGATTTGACGTTTACATCTATATCTCTTGGATATATCCGGATACCTGTGATGGAGGAATTAAACATATGCCATGACCTCGACCTGTATGATTCAGTGAGTTTATTCGTGGTCGTCATAATTTACGGGTGGGTAAATTATGGATACGAAATTGGATTTCGTGACAGATATGCCTGAATCCAGAGAGTCTCACTAGTGAAATATACTCGTAGAGCACTAGGGCAACTTTTATGAATAATACTGATTATTTATAATTTGTTTAAAGGTTAAACGAAAAATACATGCATTGGGACCTAATGGTTATTTCCTAATTAATGTTTATTTGTATTTAATGAAAGATTTTATTAAATACACATTAATTAAATGTCAAATTGTGATATTTGACATATATCATAAATATATATTTGGATATTTAAAGTAAATATAAATATATTTAAAATATTTTTATTTAAATAATTATTTATTTATTTAATTGTTAAATAATTAAAGTAATTAAAAATATAAATATCTTTAGTTATGATATTTTTAGGAGATGACTTTAGTTGCTTTATTTGACTTGTTATAAATCATTAAATGATGTAATGATCATTTACACAAGTTAATTAAATGAATTAATGAAACAAAAAAATATATCTAGATATTTATTTATGCTCCCAAATTCGGCCAAGGGTAATTTTGGAGAGTATAAATTATTTTGTTTCATTTTTCATTCATTAGGTTAAAAAGTTACCAAAAACATAACAAAAAGGGTTGAGAGCAAAGTTGAAGAACCAAAGGAAAAAGCTTGAAAAATACCTTGATTTTGTAAGTTTTTTCTTAAATTTTTCAACTAAGAAAATAGTTCTATCATGATTAGCTTCAACATGTGTTTCTAGGATGTTATCTCTACACTTTTAGTTTGTGTTTAAATGGTTGAAAACTTGTATGAAGGATGTTTGCATGTATATGGATTAAAGTGATCTTATAATTGGTTATTAAGCTCTCTTTTGATTATTTGATAATCAAGTTGCCATTCTAGAGTTGCTAAGCCACTCATTGATGACCTAGAATTTTTATTGAGTTGTTTCAATGTGGTGATACTTGTTTGGTGTGGTAAAGTTGAATTAAAGTGTTGAATTTAATTGATTTGGTGTATTTTGTCAATTTGAAGAAATTATAAAATTTGGGTTCTTAACCCTTTCTGAATTTGTGGCTTTTCATATATGTGATGTATTATGGTGTTTATATGATGCATATTAAGTTTTGGGTTGATTGGATTTGATCTTGACATGTTTTGAAGAAAAATGGACCAAATTGTAAAAACAGAAAATTAAGGGGCTGTTCAGCAATTTGAAAAAATTTGGGGATTTTGTTGTAATTTATTTTTGATGTGTTGGACATGTTCGAAATCATTTTAGAATTGATTTAGAATCATCCAAAATTGTACTTGACAATTTAAGGACTAAAATGAATAAAATGTAAAGTTTAGGGGTCAAACGGTAAATTTCAAGAAATATGATTTCTTGGTTAAAATTTCAGTTTTTAAGTATTGGGTAATTAAATAAATAAGTTTATTTAATTGATCCAAGAAATATTATTGAAATCGGAAAATTTTGACTTTCCGTGTTCCGCTGCGTTACCGGATATTCCCTATAAAACCCCTAAAAATGATATCAGATCAAGTCTGATTCTGGACACTCGATATGATTATGCCTTTAAATTAAATGTTTAATTTAATCTTTACTTTATGCATGCATGTGTTTATTTAATTTGATTAAATAAAGTAAAAACATCTTTTGCGAAAAATCCCTAATTAATAAGGTTTTATGATCATTATATATTTGATGCATGTTACATGGTCCGTCTTGTCAATACATTTTATAGATATCTTTTCTATGACTACATCCGAGAATGTGCCAAATTTGTGAGGGTGTAGCTGATAGAAATTTATTTATGCCAGATGTATATCTGATACTAGATAAATTCAAGCGAAAGCGGAATCCTGAAAGTGCCAAAGCTGTCAGGGTTACGCAAGTAGCTTGAGTTTATCATTGATGAGTTTAAACTTGGTACACCTCTTTGTGAACGTCCCAACGCTGTCACAATGAGAAACGACCAAGACCGAAAACCCAGGAGTCACTATTGAGTGATTGACAATGAGTTGTCTACCTGATGAATATACGTAGGCGAGCACATGCCAAAGCCCGTATGTGTACCATAAAGGGTTTAGGTATCCATGTGAGTAACGTCACGATTCTTAAAGCCTTGGCCAAAGTCGATCACCTAGGGTGGATCGCATTAGTTATGAAGAATCGTGGACATGTCGATATGAGATGTGCGTATCAGAAACTTGATGGTATATTATATATTTCCTGAGCACAACTCGGATAGCCTACAACGGAGGGATTGTTAAACATATGTGATGACCTCGACTTATATAGTTCAGAAAGGTTGTTCGTGTTCTTCGCGAATTCAGAGGTGGCCGAATTGCGTACATATTAGCTAGGCTTATATGACGAACGTGTCTGAACTTAGAGTCTCAATATGAAGTGTACTCGTTGAGCACTTAGGTAGTCTATTAATTTTGATAAAAGATAATATTCGATATTATAATTATCAACTAAGATAATCAAGTGTTATTGGATAATATTGATTATTTACTTTGACCTAATTGGATTAATTCAATAATTACACAAGGGCTTAATAGTAAAATCATGATTATCTCTACCATTTTCAGGATATTATGGTAATTGTTAATATGTAATAATATGTGGTTTTGGTTTGATTTAATTGGATTAAATCAAAGTGACAAATATTGAACTAATCCATTTCCTAATCATTGTCTTGATTTAATTGGATTAAATCAAACTGATAGACAATGGAGATTAGTCACACCTAATTATATATATTTGGACAAATTAAATTAAACCCACCTGAAATTGATTATAACTTTTATTAATTAAAAATTGCCTAAGTTTTGCTATAAATAGCAAGTTTTAGGAAGGTTTTAATTAGGAAAGCAAAAGCTTGAGAAAGCTAAATACAAGCAAGTATTAGAGAAATTAGCCTAAGTTAGAAGTGTTTAGAGAAGCTTTGTGAGGTCTCGACAATATTTCATCTAGGAGAAATCAAGATTAGATCTTGGGGTGAAGCTTGCTAGCATTGGAATCAAGATTGGATCTTGGAGTCAAGCTTGCTAATCCTTGGGAGTTCTTTAATCATTTCAATAAGGAGAGGTAGATTGAATCTTTGAATCAACCTTGCTAGGTAAGTTTGATCTTCTCCGAAAGCTATATTTTTCATTAATGAGACATATAGTGTTGGATTATGTATTTGATACATAATGTTGAAATTAGGCTAATTAACTGTGTTAGGATGCTTTGGTGTGTTTATACTAGAAATAAACATAAAATTAGAGTTTGGAACTCTAGATTAAAGCTTAGATATATGGCTACCATTCTAGAATCACTTGACCACCTTTGGGTGACCTAGAATTGTTCACGAGACATTTCTTATTAGGATTCTATTTTTTTTTTGTATTGGATTCAAAAATTTACGCAAGTGCGTATTTAGAATAAATTTATATTTTTATAAAAATATTTGATATTTTTAAAAACTTGAATTTTGTTCTATAACATGTGTTGATGTTGGTTTTGAAATTAAAAATTAATTTTGGGTGTTTTTTAAGTGTTTAGAGAGAGTTGAAAACAATTAGGGTAATATACCCTAATTCCTTCAGATCTCTAGAAAGAGAGCTAAAGGAAAGGCAATTTAAAAATAATAATAATGAGTAATGGGTGCTACAGTGCACGCGCGCACTGTAGCTCACTACGCGCGCTAATTTTGTTTTATCTTGTTCTTGAGCTTCCGGACTCCGATTCAGTCCCGGTTTTTTCCTATACACTCATAATGGAATATATTATTTCATTAAATATTTTAAAATTATACCCATACTTGATATCCTCTAGTTTGTCCAATTTCCGTTGTGTGGGGCACCGATCCGACCTTAGGTGTTCCACATATGCTCCAATAATAATTGTGGCAAGAAGGGTCATTTTGTTCGTGATTGCACCGAGCCTAAAAAGGTGAATATCTTTAGTACATGTTTAAATAAAATATGTATTTCAAGTTCGATCTTTCTAACTGAATTTAACCTTTTGTGGACTATAGACTCAAGAGCCACAGACCATGTAGCGAAGGATATAGATAGCTTCATGGAATTTCGACGAATTTCACCTGGGGTGAAGTGGATATACGTTGGCAACAACTCACGAGTTGAAGTCAAAGGAATAGGTACATGCAAGTTAGTCATGCATGGCGGAAAAACTTTACTCCTACATGATGTATTGTTTGCTCCACAAATTCGTCGAAATTTAGTTTCTGTGTTGGTTTTGGTTAAATTAGGTTTCAATTTGAAATTCCATAAATTTGGTGTTGATTTGTACTTAGGTACAATACACTGTGATTCTGGTTATTTTATGGATGGTTTAATTGTATTAATTGTTGAATGTTTTAATCGCAATTCCAGTTTTTTATTTGTTACTTCATATGTCACTAATGATAGAGATGTAAATGTGTGGCATGCTAGACTTGGCCACATATTCCAGAAAAGAATGAACAGATTAGCCAAAAAAGGCTTTCTGGGAAACATAGAGAATGTAGATTTGTCAATCTGTGAATATTGTTTGGCTGGAAAAACTATGAGAAAATCATTTAGAAAAAGGAACTAGAGCAGAATATCTGTTACAATTAATCCATTCAGATATCTGTGGTCCAATGAATGTTAGAACAAGACATAGTGCATATTATTTCATCACATTCATAGATGATTTTATACACTTCAGTTATGTCTATTTAATTGCTTATAAATCTGAAGCATTAGAATGTTTTAAGAAATTTATGAATTTAACTGAAAATCAATTAGACAAGAAAATTAAAGCACCACGCACTAACCGTGGTCTTGAGTACATATCTGATCAGTTCAGAGAATTATGTGATGAAAAAGGAATTAGTCGTCAGTTGACTACGCTTGCTACTCCTCAACAAAATGGTGTTGCAGAAAGAAGAAATAGAACTCTTCTTGAAATATTTAGGTCTATGATGGCACAAACAAATTTACCTATAACCTATTGGGGTGATGCATTGTTGACTGCCATATATATATTTAATCGAGTGCCATCAAAATCTCTTGCCACCCCAACATATGAGTTGTGGATAAGTAGCAAACCAGATATTCACTTTCTGAAAATCTTGGGGTTGTGCAGTCTATGTCCATGTGCGTTCTCATGAATATAGAAAGTTAGGCCCAAGAGAAAAAAAATGCATCTTTATAAGATATTCTGAACAATCAAAATGGTATGTTTGTATAGGTGAACATGAAAGTGGAGGCGTGACAGAATTTGAATCACGAGATATCATATTTTTAGAAAATGATTTTCTTAAGCAGGGAGAGATAGGTAAAGATTTATCTCTATATGAAACTGAAGATCACATGAATCCCATGATTGGTAAACACTTAGGTTTACCTAATTCAAGTGGGAGTGAGGAAAGAAATTTGAGAAAACATGATGAATCGATTTCACATGAATCTCAAAATGATGAATTAGTTTCACATAAGTCTCATTCACGTGATCCGAGTGGGAGTGATGTACATAATCCAAGTGGGAGCAATATGCATGATACAAATGGGAATAATATGGAAAGTGGTGAATTAGTTCTATTACTAGAATCCCAATTACGACGTAGTAATCGTATAGGCATTCCTTGACATTGTTTTGATATCGAAGGAGAAACCTTTATGATTCTGCCTTGAGAGGATGAAGAGCCTAGAAACATAAAAGAGGCTTTTCAGTATCATGCTAAGGAAAAATGGATGAAAACAATGGAAGAAGAAATAGAGTCAATGAGGTCTAACCAAGTTTGGGAATTGGTTTATCTACCCAAATGACGCAAACCTATCAAGAACAAATTGGTTCTTAAAATAAAGCGTAATGCTGATGGAAATATCAAAAGATATAAAGCATGGCTTGTAGCAAAAGGGTATACACAACATGGAGGAATGGACTATGAAGAGAATTTTTCACCTGTTGTAAGGTTTACCTCAATTTGCTTGATTCTGGCTATAGTAGCAGGCATGGATATAGAATTACATCAAATGGAAGTAAAGACTGATTTTCTCAATGGAGAACTTGACGAAGAAATCTACATGGAACAACCAATAAGTTTTATGAAAGAAAATAAAAAGGAGAAAATATGTAGACTTTTAAAGTCTATATATAGTCTCAAGCAATCGTCTAGACAATGGTATATACGATTCCACAATACAATCATTTCAAATGATTTCACAATGGTAGATGGGGTTCATTATGTATACATCAAGAGAGATAAGGATAAGTTCATTATCTTATCATTGTACGTGGATGATATACTTATAGCTGGAAATGATAAGGAGTTTGTAAAACACATCAAAAAATGGTTTTCATCTAACTTCGAGATGAAAGATATTGGTGAAGCTGCATATATTCTTGGGGTTAAGATCTCAAGAAATTGTTCAAAGAATTTATTATCTCTTTCACAGGAGTCATACATAAAGAAAATTTTTAAACTCTTTCTACTGCAGGCTTGTAAACCCATTGATACTTTTATTATGAAAACTGAAGCTTTAAGTCGTAGATTTTATCCTGAAACTCCACAGGAAAAGGAACAAATGAAGAAAGTTCCTTATGCAAGTGCAGTTGGAAGTTTAATGTACGCAATGTTGTGTATGAGACCTGATATATGTTTCGTTGTTGGAATGGCAAGTAGTTACCAATCTAATCCAGGGCTAGCATATTGGAAAGTAGTTAAAAGAATATTTAGGTATCTGAGAGGGACAACTGATTACTCATTGTACTATCAAGGGAATGATCTATAATTGTGAGGCTATACTGATGCTGATTGGAGAGGAGATTTAGATAAAAGAAAATCTACCTTACTAAACAATGGTTCCATATCATAGAGCAGTAAGAAATAATATTATATAGCCTTATACATAATGGAGGCTGAATTTGTGTCTTTTTCATCTGTAGTACAAGAAGATGTGTAGTTGAAAAGGTTCTTGGATCATTTGGGTATGTCAAATGATGCTTTTGGTCCAGTATTAGTTAACTGTGATAGTGAAACAGTGATAGGCTACACAAAAGACCCAAAATTCCATTGTAAAACGAAACATATAAATACCAAATATAACTTTGTAAAAGACATAGTTGTTAGGGTTGATGCTCAGAACGCTAATTGCCTGTTGTATTTCCTTGTAAATACTCTTATAAATATTTTAATATGAATTTCTATAATATAATATATCTCTTTATATGGTAAAGACGTAATTGACCTTTGAATGATTAGTTATGATATATTTGCAAAAGCGTCACAACTGCCATTGAGTTGTATCACGACGTTGTCATTCTTAGACTGTTCCTGGTCGAGGTTTACACTATTTAGTCAGTAAAGTAAACCTGTTGAGACTGGTACATGCCGTATACTGGAATATATGATTCCAGTGGTTTCTCAATGAACCATGAGTCTTGGAGACTCATATAGACGTGTAGGTGTTTATAACGAATAAACATTAAACGACTCACCAAAGATTCTTAATAGATGGTATACCAACGTCAGTAAGAATCTTCTCGGGTTGAGTAGCATTTGTGATTCATTGACTTGAGATACCACTGTGGGTATATGAGACATCCTCCACACTTAGATGGCAGTCACGTCACCGATCTATTCAGATTAGACCTCCGCATGTTCATTGGGTGTGGATAGATCCTCAAGATATCCTGTGTGTGTCAAGATAGGATCTGTCAGCTGTGTACAGAGCATAGGTAGTCCATATATGATTAGCAATCGGATTAAAACCATGGGCTCGTGGTACACTTTAAAAGTAAGTTCTAAGTGTTCTTTTAGAGATTGGTAATAGAGACGTCGACGAGATTGTCCCTATAGAGATTTGACGTTTACATCTATATCTTTGGGATATATCCGGATATCTGTGACAGAGGAATTAAACATATGCAATGACCTCGACCTGTATGATTCAATGAATTTATCAGTGATCGTCATAATTTACGGATGGGTGAATTATGGACATGAAATTGGATTTCGTGACGGATATGCCTGAATCTAGAGAGTCTCACTAATGAAATATACTAGTATAGCACTAGGGCATCTGTTATAAATAATATTGATTATTTCTAAATCATTTAATGGTTAAACGAAAGATACATGCATTAGGGATCGAACCGTCATTTCCTAATTAATATGTATTTGTATTTAATATATGATATTATTAATTACACATTAATTAATTGTCAAATTATGATATTTGACATATATCATTAATATATGTATTTGAGATATTTAAAGTAAATATAATAAATATATTTAAGATATTTGTATTTAATTAATTAATTAATTGTTAAATAATTAAGATAATTGAAATATAAATATCTAGGAAATGATTACAAGTGTAAAGTTTGACTTTACACTAAAGAAAATTGTTATCAAATTGATATTGACTTCTTTAAATTGGATTTAAAAATTGAAAATATCTATTTTACTTTATTTGCTCCAAAATTCTACGATAACCCTAATATTTAAAGTGTTAAATTTTTCCTTTTGCTTCAACCTTTGGAAAGCCTCCATTAACATAAACAAAAGAAGTTTGAGAGAAAATAGAAGAAAAACAAAAGGAAATAAAGAAATGCTTAGAAATAAGTAAGTATGTCCAACTTATTATTAGTAGGAAAAATGTTCCTCTTGTTCTTGGCTACCTTCTATGTTGTTCTTAAGTTTTCATACTATTTCTTCTTTGTGGTTTTGATGGTTGGAAGTTTGATGATGGGTGTATGCATGTATGATAATCAAAGGAAGCTTATAAGATGTTATTAAGCATTCTTATGGTCATTTGATGATCTAGTTGCCATCTAGAGTTGTTGGGCCACTCCTTGGTGACCTAGAATTATTTTAGAGTTATTTCAAAGTGGTTAGACTTGTTTGGTGTGGTGGAGACTTGATTGAAACATTTGATTTGATGTAATTTGTTCATATTGATGAAATTATAAAATTAGGGTTGATACCCTTTCCAAATTTGGTACTTTTCATATATATGATGTGTATATGATGCATGTTTAATTTTGGGTTGATTGGATTTTATCTTAACTTGTTTTGAACAACTTTAGACCAAAATGCACAAATTGGAGACTTATTGGTGCTCTCGGCAATTTGATGATTTTTTGGGTTTTGAGATACAATTTGTATTTTGATGTGTAGGACATATTAAAATCACTTTAGTACTGATTTGGAATCAATCAAAATTATATTTGACAATTTGAGGACTAAAATGATCAATTAGCAAACTATTAGGCCAATTCGGCAATTACAAAGAAATTTGATTTCTTGGGTAAAAATTTCTGATTTTAAGTATTGTGTAATTGAAATAAATAATTTTATTTTAATCGTCCAAGAAAAATTTTTGAAATCGGAAAATATTGATTTTCCGCGTTTCTCTGCGTTACCTGGTAAAACCCCTGAAAACCCTACAAAAATGGTATCAGAGCGAGTTTGATTCTAGGCCTTTGATATGATTAGCCCTTTAAATCTAATGTTTGATCTTGTTTTTTCTTGATACATGCATGTTTTAATTTAATATGATTAAATTTAGGGTGTATGACACTTTGCGGAAAATCTCTAATTTATAAGGTTTTATGATAATTATGTATTTGATGCATGTTACATGGTCCGTCTTGTAAATACAATTTATGGATATCTTTTTGTTGGGGTTTTGGCGCGGGCGCAGCGGAAGTTCGCGGTTCGGGTGAAATCGTAATTTTAAAACTTTTTAAATTACCAAATAAATTATTCAATATCCAATATGAATAATTCATTCATATTTCACTTAAACATATTTATTCGATATCAAATAACGACATAAATAGTTAAGAAACATTGTGAAACTTTTACGAAAACTTTTTCCATAAAATGGCATAAAATGCGTTTTTGACCAAACTGACCACCCAATGCACATGAGGGCTGCCCAGGTCAGCCCCAACAGTACTAGGGCAGTTCATGGGCTGCCTGAACAGTGACCAATTCACTGTTTGGGCAGCTGTCACTCGGTTGGCTCAAAAGTCACCATATAACGCCGTTTTTCGCCGTTTTCACTTATTTCAACTCCAAAACAATTTCCGGCAATTGTTCCAACACCCAAAACACATCCAATACATTTCATCATAATTTTCATCACCAAATTATCAGATTTTCCATATATGATCAGGATGTGAAAACTGTTGACAATTCATGCTTTAAACCCAATTTTAGTAAGATTAATCTAATTAATCTTACACCAATCAAGTCCCACCATCATGAAAGTCAAACAATTATTATTTAATTTACATGTGTCATCAAATAATTTACCAAATAATATATATCTAATCTAATTATGTATCAAATAAAAATACATATTAGAACAACCAAAATTACCCATGGCATGTATAAATTCGTTTACCGATTAAACGATTCGAATTAACTAATTTAATCTAGTGAAGTATTATGAATAATCTATATTATTCATAACGCGTTATCCAAGTGCTCAACGAGTACACTTCATATTGTGGGACTCTTTAAGTTTAGGTTTATCCGTCACGAAATCCAATTTCGTGTCCATAATTCACCCACTCATGAATTATGACGACCATAGATAATCTCGCTAAACTATGCAAGTTGAGGTCATTGCATATGTATAATCCCTTCGTCACAGGCTATCCATATTATAGCTGGGATATAGATAAGAACGTCAAATCCTTATGGTATAATATAGTCGACTTTCAAATTTATGATCTCTAAATAACACTCGGAACTAGCTTCTGAAGTTATACCACGGCCATGGATTTACTAGATCGCAAACACGTGTAGGATACCTATGCCCTGTACACAGGACTGAAGCATTCTATCTTGATACGCACTGGATATCATGAGCATCAGTCCACACCCAACGAACAAGTAAAGGTCTGATCTAAATAGATCCGTGACGTGACTGCAATCAAAGTGTGGAGGATAATTCATATATCCACTGTGGTATCTCAAGTCGAATGACCACTATGCTCGCTCAACTCGAGAAGATTCCTATTGACATTGGTGTACCATCTATTAGGAAATCTTCAGTGAGTCGTTCAGTGTTTATCAAATAAACATCTACATGTCTATACGAGTCTTCCGAGACTCATGGTTCATTGGGATAAACCATCGGACCAAGTCACGATATACGACATGTAATGGTCTCAATGGATTTTGCTAACCGACCCATGTTAGTAAATCTTGATCAGGAACTTGTAGAGTTCAATTCAAGTCCCAAGATCAACAAATCATGCACAAAAAACCGCATATGAACACATCAAAGGAGGTGCGGAATATACTCACTTGATGGGTTTGATGCTAGGAAGAACACAAGCTACGTTTTCATCCTCCATTGAGCTCGGCAGTAGCTTTCCTTGACAGTGGGCTGCTCGGTTTGGACTGGTTTGGACTCCACCATTTTCGGCCATGCATGGACTCCATTGAAGCTCCAAGCTTCAAGCTTTCCAAGCTCAAAGAATCACTTCCCTATCACCTATTTATGCCTCCTAGAGTGTGCTAGCACTTATCATCTTCTTAGATTTGCTTCTCAAAAATTCGGTGGAACCCAGAATTTTGAAGAACAAGAATCGGTTTCCAAAACCGTGAGGGAGAAGAAGAGAAAAAGAGAGGGAGAGGAAGTTCACATGAAACCGTGAAAGATGAGAGAGAAAAGGCAAATTGTTTTACTTATATTTATATTTTATTTCTAAAATAAAATCAAATACCAAAAGCCTTTTCATTTACCAAGTACAAAAGTCAAAAAAGCAAAAGGCTTTCATCATTTCAACTTTTACTTTAAGTCACATCACATCACTTTAATAAAGTGACATGTTGTCAAGTCACATCACTCAAAGTGACAATTGATTTGACAATTGACGCGACTAACGATTTGACGCTTGATGTGACTCGCGTGCCGCGCTCGAATTCGAAATGCGAATGCGCTCGCAATCACTCTCGGGTTCGCTAATTCCAAATTAACGAATTTTCCATCGCGTCGTAATTAAATGATTACGCCTAGCGAAATCACTATTCACGTCGCTAACGAATTAATTCTAAATTAATTCGTTCGCCCGAATTAAAATCTAATTTTAATTCCGCGTCAAAATCCAATTTCGATTAATATATCGATTATATTAATTTTACCGATTAATTCCAAATTAATCGTTCTCTCTCTTTAACGATATTTTATCCGAGATAAAATATCTCCGTAATTAATCCCAGATTAATTTTCTCTCTCTCATCGAATTAATCCCAGATTAATTCTATCTCTCTTTTCGAATTAATCCCAGATTAATCAAAGTGCGAGTCATACGTCATCGGTGAATCTTCAGGAACCGACCCATGAGATCTCCGGATATGTTGGCAGTAAATACGATCGTCGGACTGTCCGAACACGTAAAGTACCTCGTACTACGTTTATATCGATTTACAAGACAAGGTTGGCTTCTAGCAAAGCGCCATGCCTACCCAATTCTCCAGAATATTCTTACAGGAATATATAGATCTGTATCAAGCATAATATACCGTAGTATTGTGTATATTGGCCCAGTATCGGATAGTCACGTGCTAGGGCTGGGGCTGGATAAGTGTCTGCCCCGTCCGAAGCACATGTCGGATGTCTGGTAACATAGTCTCTGTAATCGGATATTTATGACCTGGTCATAATATCCCGATGGTTGCGCAACACTTAAGAGCACTAGTACCGTATCCTGCGTGACATCATCTCCAATATGACTGAAGTGACACTTCCGTCTTGACATCACACCCATACTCTACCACTCTCTGATAAACCCAGAAGTGGTGTACACAGAACCGGTTAAAGCCCCCTACCACCAAGACCAAAGTTTATCGATTATCGTAAGTATTAGCGGTGCAAGTCTCAGGTTAAGACTATACACACCTACCTTGATTTCGGCCTCCCATAGACACATAGTCATAATACCAATGGGATTCCGAGGGGTCTATCCAGAGCGAAGCTGTTTCCCGTACCATCGTGTGAAACACGACCTCCTATCGCACTTGCATAAGTATCCAATACTTATATATATGAGAACTATGGTCGTGCCCTCACAACGCACACAAGTGCAATACTAGCCTATTCCGCATTATCGATGTCTTCTCGATAATACTACGGCTAGGGATATTTAATGATTAATCCTTTGTGGACTGATACTGTCTCATATCATCTCAATCCAGGAACTAATCATAGGGACCTCTCTTCATTTATATATCTATGTGATCTAATCACAAATGATGAGAGTGCAATTTCCTTATTACATAGTTAATTTGCTACAACAACACAATGATCTGTGCAAATAGTGACGCTATGGGTCATATTATCCAACAGAACTTTATTAAAGGATATACAACTTATAGTGACGCTTCCCAATGTCAATTACAAACTAAGTTGTAACTGCTCACTACATTGTAAATCGTAGGGTCTTTGTCTAATATACATGTATCACTAAATCAGATTTAGTTTCAATCTAATCATAATTAAATATCTAATCATAATTAGATCGAATATGTATATAAAAGACAAGAGGTGCTACCATTAAATAAGTAATATTATGGAAAAATGCATTGTTCGTATTATGGAAAAATGCATTGTCCGAGTACCAACCCTAATAATTCCTCCCACTTGCTCTAGTGCCAATCCACGATATCATATACACATCTAAATGTGTATCACATACTCATGGCACTCAAGAGCTTACCTAACACTAAAAAAGGTAACAAATTGAGTTTGTCCAACAAACCCAGTCGTTTCCCTTAACCATCATCATTCATATTCTGTAGAACCCAAGTTCTATATCAATATGACTCAGATGTGATATCAAAATTGTGCTATAGCTATTAAGTTGTCTATGTATTTAGAGATCAAATCCAAAATACTAAGTAGACAACAACAAACACAATACTAATATCAAAACATCTAATCTATAAGGTCACTATGCAACTTCATAAGTCAATACTTCATAAGTTACAACTAATTCTACTGATTCAGTAGAATCAACGGTGACACTCCCACAGCATATTTTCTGACTTTATATGACGTGGACCATCTAACGTCATAATTAGACTCAAAACTAATCTGACCCTTATGGTTGCAGACTATATTCTCCATGA
The DNA here is from genome assembly GCA_019454045.1 of Zanthoxylum bungeanum. NCBI lineage: Eukaryota > Viridiplantae > Streptophyta > Magnoliopsida > Sapindales > Rutaceae > Zanthoxylum > Zanthoxylum bungeanum. The sequence goes on along the minus strand of SKCR01034254.1, from coordinate 163,132 downwards.
ATAAGAAACTCGTTTTTAATATCTCCAAGATAACGAAGAACATATTTCAAGACTCATCCTATGATCTCCATGGTATCAAAATAACTCATAAAAATTATGATTAAATTGATATCTTTAATCACACATAATATAGTATTCATTATGGCATCATCCTATGATGCATAAGATTGACTAGACATTCTAATCAATTTCTCTTTCGACAAATGAATCATCATTTATGAAAGATGAATACTATATACAAGAGACACACTAATTGTCAAACAGTTATACTAACTGTCATACAGAAAGTTTTGATGTGTCATTTGTTAGATCATATCTAATGCATGACTAATGAGAATATCTCTCAAGTCTCTAGTTTTATATCATATATAAAAATTTATATCAAATATAACATAGACTACTCCCACTGCATTCACAGAGAAAATAAGACTTAGGTAAACCTTTTACTTTATAAACATCTCATTATTACATTAATAATGATAATGTCATTAGGATATATAACACTAGAAAGAAATTTGTACGCTCCCACTGACCCTACTATCATATGTGTATTCTTTATACTTTGATAAAATCAAACAATCTGACTTTTATCAAAATTAGAAACACAGATTTCTGGAAAGCTTATCTGAGTCTACAATAGGCTCTATAAGCTAGTATATCAAACTGTAATCTTAGCAGAATACAAACTCTAGGGCCATTCTATAATGAACTCTTCAAATAAAGAAACCACAATGGATCTCTCATTCGAAGAAACCATTCAGGAACGTCACTTTGCATTATTTAGCCAAAATACAAAGTTTAATATCAACATTAACCAACAGATCTTTAATTGTTCAATTAGTGCGACTGGAGACAAGTTTTCTCAGAATCTATAATAGATTATTGAGTATAACTTTTCTTACTGTCATATTATAAAGGTCAAATCTTTATCAAGCTCACTTTGTTTTTGCTGCGAAAATAATTTACACATTTTATGAACGATTCATAACGAAAGCTCAATCAAGTTCTGAACTTAATCGTAGTAAGCTATGAACAATTTTAGATCTATGGTTTATTGCTAACTTCCAAAACCGATATTGAATATCACTTCCACTGTAAGTTATAGGATAATTTTCTTTGAAAAATTAACAGAATCATTAAGTATCAAATACTTTGTAAATGATTCTGATATCCTATTGAACTTATACAGAAGTTGTCTCAGGGTCTTTTTATCTTATTAATTATGTAGTTCCATTTATAGTTTATCACTCTCATATTTGACTTCAAGAAGTCAAGTCTTTTTCTACAATCGTTAACATCTAATGTTACACACCAAGTAATAAAACAATTTTATTACTCGGGATCGTAGGAAAGATATTCTATCAAATAGAATACAATATTCTATTAAATAGAATAAATGATAAATTTTTACTTGTACCTCCGAGGCGCAAATAATTTCAATTATATAATCATTATATAAAAGAAAGATTCAAATCTCATCTCAAACTTTTCAAGATTCCAATTTTTAACTTATACATATCATATACGTAAATGTAGAAACTAATGGAATATTATTTAAAAGGATGAATTAGTTTAATTGGATCATAACCCCAAGAGTATTGAAAAACTAATTCGGTAACACTCAATATCAAACGAATCAGATCATATAAGATTCGATTTCTCCCACTGATCAATTCCATCACAATGGAATTGTAGAAGAATCATATTGAGTAAGAATCAAATTCATTGAATAACCTTAGAACTAATAGCCATAAATTCATATGTTTGATCATATCAAACATCCTTGAATAATTCAAAGACTCACGATGAATGTTAAAATATAGTTTTCAACACTTCAAATAGAATATCTTTGAACCATTCAAAATATTATATCCATTTTTCATCAGAAACATATTGAAAGTTCTCGAACCATTCATGACGTTCAATATGTATTCTCTCAGAAACACGTAACTAAGTCATGACAACTCATTAACTAAGTTGCGAAATAAAGAAAACTATCCATGGTAATTTATAATTCATTAAACTACATACATCCAATGTATTAGTTTAATAAATATGTGGCCCAATGATGATCATTGGTTAAATGAGATTTAATCATATTCCCGAATACAATATTCATTACATAAATAAGGATATGTGGTGTGATCTTGTATCAGACCATCATTTGCCATACAGAATAAGCATCTAATACTTAAGTGATAAAATTTCATAAAGCACTGTTCTAAATTATTTAGTTAACTGAATATCTTCTTAATATTTATCTTTATATCAATGACACTACTAGTCGTATTAAAATATGTAACAACTCTTTATAAAGAACAAGTAATTATCCAATAGTCGCAAGTTCTGATATCAAATTTCAAAACAATCATTAAATAATATTTTAAATAACTAGACGGGAGATCTGGTATCCAATACCTACAGTTGTCGTATTGTGAAAATCAATATTCCCTATTGTGGGACACATGAACTGGATGACGCATGCTGTCCCGGGCTCGCGGCCCGGTTGGGAGTACGGAGTAGCCCGCGGGGGACTAAAACCGAATATAATGGAGTCGCCACCCGGTGTGAACCGGGAATATGAGATTTAAGGCCGCACTCACCACTCGCAAGGGAAGACCTCAAACCGTTGGGTTCAGAATGGTCCCTTACTTATGTCACTTATAATGAAAGGATTTATGTAATAATTTAATCAAGTTTAAGTAACACTTATTTCCAAGAGTATCATGCTTCTAAATTTACATGTACAAGATAAAACTTACACCTAAATTTACATATATTTCACATCTAAGATTACATGCTTGAAAGTACATCAAAGTAGCAACGAACATACAACTTCATTGGCATATTATATTCACGAAAAACACAAGCACACACACTAACCACACAAGCACACATGTGAGCACTTTTCCAAGTGGTACGTGGAATTGTATCCCAAGTACAGACCGCACTATCGTCCATTCGGAATCGGCTACGGAATTTATGTCTGGGTTTCCATCCGATATACCACAAGAAATAATACTCAAATGCTATCATGACATGGATATATGAATTGTAATACGATACGTTGAGCCAAGACGAAGGTAAATGATGCAACCAATAGGATAAACATGCTTTTCACTATGATGCGTACAAATATAAGATGACTACTATAGAATTTCATAATACATACATGAATGGTATAGTTGGCTTTATGTGAGATTTGTGAGTGTGTGCGTGAGTGCAAGGGGCTGTCGCATGAAGGGTTCAGTTTAGGTTTTTAGTGTGAAGAGGGCAGTGAGCGCATGAAGTGCAGGGCAACTGTCGAGAAATGTTGGCTGTTTAGCGTGAGGCAAAAGGGCTGAAACAAGGGTCCAGCGTGAGTATTATGAGGGAGTGAAATGGAATGAAGGTTCTTGTGGCCGTGTGGTGTTGAGGGCAGTTTGGCATGAGCTAGGACTGGTGATTTAGGCTGCTGCCGAGAGGGGCTAGGGCTGTGATCTGCGTGTGTTTAGTGTGAAGAGGGAATGGGGCAGTTAGTCAATGCGTGAGGAGTGGCCTGTCGTGTGGCGTTTATGGCTTATGATTGTGTTTAGGTTTTGGCAAGTGTATGTACGTGAAGACGTATGGCTATTGGCTGGTAATAGGCTGAAGCAAGGGCTGAGAATATGGGTACACCAATGACAATAGGTCGAGCCAAGACAGGGATAGACGATGCAATCAATAGATGAAAGACACAGCAAATATCATGGTAAGGTAGCCTTTTAGGCTTTTCTTCCCCCAAATGGAGAACCTTTTAATCCAACACAATAAGCCCATGCGCCTTTCGTTACGATGAGTACAAAGATAAAGATAACTATATGAAATTTAGTATGTCCAATTGAACGTATCTTGTATTCAACCGAACACACATCAACCGGCGCGGCAAAGCATCGTGGTAAAAGATTTTAACCCCTCCAAATAGGGGACCTTTCATCACACTTATTAAGCCCATGCGCTCAATTGAATCATGCATGCAAAGAATTAAAAACAATAATATCAAACTTACTATGCCGATTGAACATATCTTGCATTCAACCGAACACACATCAACCGCGCGGCAAAGTGTCGTGGTAAAGGGTTTTAACCCCTCCAAATAGGGTACCTTTCATCACACTTACTAAGCCCATGCGCTCGATTGCATCATGCATACAAAGAATTAAAAAAATAATTTCAAACTTAGTATGCCCGATTGAACATATCTTGCATTCAACCGAACACACATCAACCGATGCGGCAAAACATCATGGTAAAGGATTTTAACCCCTCCAAATAGGGTACCTTTCATCGCAATTACTAAGCCCATGCGCTCGATTGAATCATGCATAAACAAGTAACATGCATAATTCAAATGACGAAAAATAAATAAACCAAAACAACATAAAACAAAAGAGGGTGCTGTTTACTCAAGCGGTACGTGGAGTTGTATCCCGAGTACAGATCATATTACCGTCCATTCGGAATCGACTATGAAATTTATGTCCGGGTTTCCATCCGATATACCGCGAGAGTTGACACATCTTTTATTTTATTCCAAGTCCACAACATACAATATTTCATGATACATGCATATTTATCTACTCAAGGGCCACAACATGCATTTTAGCATAACAATCATGCGAACAATATTCAATAAATAATAAAAATAAAACTGAAAACGAATGTGGAAAATACCCTCAGGTCTAACCTTTTATGTCGACTTTTGGACTTGCGTTTCACGGCCGTCGGAAGGGCTATCACTCCGCAACTCTTCCGGTTCACTGGATTAACATCTTAACTCGCTGTTTTGCTGTTCAAGCTACTGTTTTGCTCCGTTTTGCTGCTGTTTGGTCTCTCCGTTTTGCTCCTGTTTTCTCTGTATTCTGCTCACTGTTTCAGGTCTATTAATGGACTGTTTTTTTTTGCTTTTTTAGGGGGGTTTGGGATGCTATTTTTGCGGTTTTAAGGAGGCTTTGAGTGCAGTGTTTTTATGTTACTGGTTTAAGGTTTTTAGGGAATATTTTAAGTGGATTTTGCTGCTATTTTATGGGTTAAATTACTGCTGTTTGGGCATGTAAAACAATACAATTTTTGTGTTCACTGCAGTTCAGTTTTTGGTTGTAATTTTCGGTGATGGAGGGCTGCTGTAAAGGGCTGGTTTCGGTGGCTTTAGGAAGATATAAAGGCTTGTTATTTTTGGTTATGGAGGGGTTGAGGAGGGTGATGTGTTCGGCTATGGAGTGGAGGAGATGAAAAGAATATTTTTTGTTACTTATTCTTGTTATTGGTGTGAATGGAGAGCTTGGAGAGGGGGCTGGAAATTCTTTGCTTCTTTCTTTCTTGTGATGGGCGTGAACTAGGAGGAGGGAATGCCTTGGAAAAGTGTGGTTTATATAGAGAAGAGCTAGGGCTTCACCTTGTCTCACAAGGAGAGATTTGATTTTGTGTTGAGCAAGAAAGTCAAAGATTGAGGGGGGACAAATTTGGTTTAGATTATGAAGTCAATATGTATGATTGGTTAGGATTAGGCATTTAATTTGTTAGATTAGGAAGTCAATATTTTTAATTTGTTATAATTGATTTTAATTAGGCATATCATCTTTTTAATTTAGGTATATAACATATTTGATTTGTTTAAATTAGGCATGATTTTATTTTATGTTTTATTTAATTTGGTAAATGATTTAATTATTATTTTATTTAATTACATTATTTAATTAATATTTAACTTAATTTGATTTAATTTGGGGGTGTATTAGGGTGAATGGGCGTGTGGGCCTTTGGTTGGTGGGTTCGGTTTGTGTGGACAATGTGTGTGGGCTTGCGGGGTTTTGGGTCAAGACCAAGGGGCTTGCGGGGATTTTGGGCCGAGGTTAGGTGATTTGTGATTGTTTTGGGCCGGGAATAATTTTTAAAACGGAAAACCAACAAGTAACCCGAAGCTAAACCAGCGAACTTAATCCGAATATAAGTCAATTCTTGACTCCTCCCTTCCGACGTCCGTTTCCCACGGCTCCCGTGACTTAAAAGGTAGTGCCTCCAACTGAAACTCATCATCGGGTTTCACATGCAAAAATACAATGCCTACACCTATACACAACTATACACATCTCATTTCTTTAGCTTTATAATTGTCCTTCAACTATTCACAACAATTGTAGATAATTGATTAGCAAACTGTGTTTGACACACTACCTCTAAAGGTCACTAAAGCCAAGAAACGTCATTATCAGATAAACAAATACTTAATGGGGTTTTCTTAAGGCGGACTAAGAGACAAGTATTCCTAATACTAGATACTTTAACGCCTTATTTAAGCGGGGATATTCCTAAAGAAGTTCTTTACTCTACATCAAATGCAGATTTTAATTTAGATCAATTTCTCAACAGTTTAATTCTACTTGGGAAAACATAACTTAACTTAACCATTAAATTTCGGTTATATTTTCTTTTAGCGTAGAACCAAAAAATTAAGAAACATCTAAATTACATGCATGTGGAAATATCAAAATTGGATTATATATCATATATCAAGCATGATAAATGTAATGGATGAAGGATCAGACCTGCTCTGATACCATTTTGTTGGGGGTTTTTGGCGCGGAAGATCGTGGTTCGAACGAAATCGTAACTTTAAAACTTTTTAAAATTACCAAATAAATTATTCAATATCCAATATGAATAATTCATTCATATTTCACATAAACATATTTATTTGATATCAAATAACGACATAAATAGGTTAGAAACATCGCGAAACTTTTACGAAAATATTTTTCCGTAAAATGGCATAAAACGCGTTTTTGACCGAACCGACCAATCAACACATATGGGGGCTACCCAGGTTAGCTCCAATAGTGCTTGGGAATTTCATAGGTTTCCAAAATAGTGACCAATTCACTGTTTGGATAGCGGACGCCCGGTAAGCCCGAAACTCACCCGGTAACGCCGTTTTTCGCAGTTTTCGCATATTTCAACTACGAAATAATTTCCGGCAATTGTTCCAATGCCCAAAACTCATCCAATATATTTATAAAACATACTGTTCATCACCAAAATCACATAAAATCCAGATCTGATTTGGTAACCAAAAATATCATTTTTCATGCTTTAAATCCAATTTTCTCAACATTAATCATATCAACATTAACACCAAACAAAGCCACCACCTATTAAGAATTCAAGAAAAATTCTAGGAGTTACAAGAGTGGTCATAACACTCTAGAATGGAAACAAGTCATCAAATGACAAAATTGAATCAATATTACACTAATATCATCTAATCAAACTTCACACATGCATCTAGCCTCCAAATCCATCCTCCAAATCAAAAATCCCCAAAATATAAGAAAGGAATAAACCCTAGAACTATTCTAGATATTCAAGAACAATAAACAAGCTTTCTAAGTTTAAGATTATTGAAGATTACCTCTAAATCTTGTAATTTCCTTAAACTTTTTCTTGAATTTCTTCTATTTCTTTCTTGTATCTTCAAGAAAATTTTGGGAACTATTTTTGGAGATAGGTTCGGCCATGGGGGCTTGATTAAAGAGAAAACAAAATTTTCCAACTTTAAATACAAGGCATAACCGACTTTAGGAGGAGATAAAGGGTATTTTGGTCATTTAGCCATTTTAATCAAATTAAATAATAATAATAACCTTTAAGTTAACAAATCCAATTTGTAAACTTTAAGCTTAATAAAATCATGCCACATGTAACCAATAATAATCAAACATATTGCATAACAATTATGTAATATTGAATAATTTAATTATCTAGATATTTAAGATTTAAACATCTAAATAATTAATTAATGTGATTATTATTATATATGTATTTTATTTACATTAAATAACAAATACATATATTAATGGCATGTGTCAAAGTCTCATTTGACAAATATTAATATGTATCAAATCAAATATTGTATCAAATACAAATACACATTAATTATTAATTGACCGAAATGCCCATAATGCTTGTATTTTTGTTTAACCGTTTAAACGATTCGAATTAACTCATTTAATCTGATGAAACATTATGAATAATCTATATTATTCATAACGTGTTGCCCAAGAGCTTAACGAGTACACTTCATATTGTGGGACTCTCTAAGTTTAGGTTTATTCGTCACAGAATCTAATTTCGTGTCCATAATTCACCCACTCATGAATTATGACGACCATGGATAATCTCGCTAAACTATGCAAGTCGAGGTCATTGCATACATATAATCCCTCCATCACATGCTATAAATAATATATCAGTGATATGGATAAGAACGTCAAATCCCTAAGGTATAATATAGTCGACTTTTAAATTTACGATCTCTAAATAACACTCAGAACTCACTTTCGAAGTATACCACGGCCATGGATTTACTAGTCGTAAATACGTACATGATACATATGCCCTGTACATAAGACATACGGATTCTATCTGATACTCATAGGATATCATGACCATCAGTCCACACCCAACGAACATGCGGAGGTCTGATCTAAATAGATTGGTGATGTGACTGCCATCAAAGTGTGGAGGATATCTCATATATCCGCAGTGGTATCTTAAGTCGAAGGACCACCATACAAATCGACTCGAGAAGATTCCTATTGACATTGGTATACCATATATTAGGAAAGTATACCATATACTTCCTTTCCAGTACTTTCATCTTGGACCATGCGATCCTCAAGGAAAGTATCATTCTTACTAATCACGATCTCGTGATCAGAGGGAATGTAGAAGTAGTATCCCATTGAGTCCTTGAGATACCCTATGAATTAATGTTTTTCAGATATTGAGTCTAGCATTTTCGTAAAGACTTTACTTACATAAACTGGACTGCCCCAAATCTTCAAGTATCCTAAGTTATGACATTTCCCATACCATTCTCATATGGGGTCTTTGTAGGTTTCTAATATAGGTCCTAAGAATCATGAAATCAAGCATAAAAAACGCATGAATACATCAAAGGAATAAGGCGGAAACATTACTCACATAGATCGATTTTGTTGCGAAGAAGAACAAGACCATTTTCCTCCTTGTTGAAGCTCGGTTTGGCCTCCTTGAACAGCAGGGACTGCTCGGTTTTGGGCTGTGGTGGCTCCTCCAAAATCGGCCATTGAAGACCTCCATTGAAGCTCCAAGCTTCAAGCTCCAAAAATGGATTCCAAGCTCATAAATTCGTTTCCCTATCACCTATGTATAACCCAAGGTGTGTGCTAGCACTACTCTTCTTCCTTTGCTTCTCACAAATTCGGTCAAACCAGAAAATTTGAGGAAGAAATCGGTTCCAAAACCGTGAAGGAGAGGAAGAAGAAAAGAGAGGGAAAAGGGTTTCACGTGAAACCGTGTGGAGAGAGAGAGAGAGATGATAAAATAAAATATATTTTTTTGGTTTATATATTTTCCAAAAATAAATAAACCATTTACCACTTTTCATTTCCCAAAAACCAAAAAGTCAAAAAGCAAAACAATAAATGCCTTTCAACTACCACATCAATCACTCAAAGTGACATCAATCACTCAAAGTGACATTTGATTTGACGCTTGATGTGACTTGCGATTTGACGCTTGATTTGACTTGCGTGCCGTACTCACATTCGAAATGCGAATGCGCTCGCAAACAATCTCGGGCTCGGGTTCACTAATTCCAAATTAATGAATTTTCCGTTGCGTCGTAATTAAATGATTACGCCTAGCGAAATCACTATTCACGTCGCTAACGAATTAATTCTAAATTAATTCGTTCGCCTGAATTAAAATCTAATTTTAATTCCGCGTCGAAATCCAATTTCGTTTAATATATCAAATATATTAATTTATCGATTAATTCCAAATTAATCGTTCTCTCTCTTTAATTAATATTTTATCCCAGATAAAATATCTCCGTGATTAATCCCAGATTAATTTTCTCTCTCTTCTAATTAATCTCAGATTAATTAAGTGCGAGTTATACGTCATCGGTGAATCTTTGGGAAGCGACCCATGAGATCTCCGGATATGTTGGCAGTAAATACGGTCGTCGGACTATCCGAACACGTAAGTACCTCGTACTACGTTTATACCGATTTACAAGACAAGGTTGGCTTCTAGCAAAGCGCCATGCCTACCCAATTCTCCAGAAATATTCTTACAGGAATATATAGATCTGTATCAAGCGTAGTAAACCGTAGTATTGCGTATATCAGCCCAGTATCGGATAGTCACGTGCTAGGGCTGGGGCTGGATAAGTGTCTGCCCCGTCCGAAGCACATGTCGGATGTCTGGTAACTAGTCTCTATAATCGGATATACATGACCTTGTCATAATATCCCGATGGCCGGCCAGCACTTAAGAGCACTAATACCGTATCCTGCGTGACATCATCTCCACTATGACTGAAGTGATACTTCCGTCTCGACATCACACCCAATACACTACGACTCTCTGATAAACCCAGAAGCGGTGTACGCAGAACCGGTTAAAGCCATGTACCACCAAGACCAAAGTCTATCGATTATCGTAAGTATTAGCGATGCAAGTCTCAGGTTAAGACTATACACACCTACCTTGATTTCGGCCTCCCATAGACACATAGTCATAATACCAATGTGATTCCGAGGGGTCTATCCAGAGCGAAGCTGTTTCCCGTACCATCGGTGAAACACAACCTCATATCGCACTTGCATAAGTATACTATACTTATATATATGAGAACTATGCCGTTGTGCCCTCACAACGCGCACAAGTGCAATACTAGCATATTCCGCATTATCGATGTCCTGTCTCGATAATACTACGACTAGATATTTAATGATTAATCCTTCGTGGACTGATACTGTCTCATATCATTCTCAATCCAGGAACTAATCATATGGACCTCTCTTCATTTATACATCTAAGGTGATCTAATCACAAATGATGAGAGTACAATCTCCTTTGTCACATAGTTAATTTGCTACAACAACACAATGATCTGTGCAAATAGTGACGCTATGGGTCATTTTTTCCAACAGTCTTGAGAGCAGATTTGGTAGGAAGTCTATTAAGAACATGCAAGGTTGTTTGGAGAGCGTATCCCCAAAAGGACGTCGGTATATCAATAAAAATCATCATGGAATGTACCTTATCCAATAAGGTATAATTTCTAATTTCCATTACACTGTTATGCTAAGGTGTGTAAGAAGGTGTTACGTAAGACATTATTCTATGTTCCTTGAGATAATCTTGAAATTCAGTATTTAAGTATTCTTCTCCACTATCATATCGTAGATTTTTTATACTTTTTTCCCAATTGGTTTTCTACTTCATTATTATACTCTTTGAACTTTTCAAAAGTATCTGACTTATGTTTCATTAGGTATAAATACCAAAATCTTGAGCAATCGTCAGTGAAAGTAATGAAGTATTGAAAATCACATTTAGCCACTATACTAAGTGGGCCATATACATCAGTATGTATAAGTTCAAAGGTTTCTTTGGTCCTTTCATTTTGTCATACAAAAGGTGACTTGTCATTTTTCCTTTGAGGCATGATTCACAAGTTGGATAAGGTTCTAAACCTAATGAAGGAAGTAAGCCTTCCTTTTCCAATTATGAAATCATTTTATCTCCAATATGACCTAATTTTAAATACCAAAGGAATCTTAAATTGGGATTATCTCTTGGTCGCTTTGTTGTTTCCACATTTAATTCATTGTTATGATTGTCATTCATTTTCAAGATATATAATCCATTTATATATAGTGTAATGCCAACAAATTTATTCAAATAATAAATATTGCATTTCTCATAGACAAAATGAAATTAATTATATTTCGTTAAAATTGGAATTCAAACAATGTTCTTTACCTAACCTTAGATCTAATTGCCATAAATTCATATGTTTGATCATATCAAACATCTTTGAACAATTCAAAGACTCATGATGAATTTTAAAGATACCGTTTTCAAAATTTCAAATTGAATATCTTTGAACCAGTCAAAATATTCTATTCGTCTTTCATCAGAAACATATTGAAAGTTCTTGAACCATTCAAGACGTTCAATATGTATTCTTTTAGAAACACACAACTAAGTCATGACAATTCATTAACCAAGTTACGAAGTAAAGAAAACTATCCAAGACAATTTCTAATTCATTAAACTACATACATGCAATGTATTAGTTTAATAAATTTGTGGTCCAATGACGATCATTGGTTAAATGAGATTTAATCACATCCTGAATACAATATTCATTAAATGGATAAGGATATATGGTGTGATCTTATATCAGACCATCCTTTACCATACGGAATAAACATCTAATGCTTATGTGATAAAATCTCATAAAGCACTATTCTAAGTTATTTAGTTAACCGAATATTTTCCTTAATGTTTATCTCTTCATCAATGACACTACTAGTCATATTAAAATATGTAACAATTATTATAAAGAACAAGTAACTATCCAATAGTTGCAAGTTCTGATATCAAATATCAAAACAATCATTAAACATTATTTTAAATAACTAGACGGGAGATCTGGTATCCAATACCTACAGTTGTCATATTGTGAGAATCAATATTCTCTATACAAAACTATACACATCTCATTTATTTAGCTTTATAATTTGCCTTCAATTACTCACAATAATTGAAAATAATTTATTAGCAAACTGTTTCAAACACGTGACTTCTAAAAGTCACTAAAGCCAAGAAACGTCATTATAAGGTAAACAAATACCTAATGGAGTTTTCTTAATGCCAATCAAGAATCTCGAGACATGAACTAATTCACGTCAATTCTTACCGCACAAGAAACTATTCTATCTAAACAATTATATCCTAAAACATATATCTATTTAGATTACCTATCGTGACTTAGCAACTAAGTCACTAACCATATTGATTTTGAAGAAAATCGGAACAACAAGTCCCGATGGTTTAGACTAATCTAACAATATCCAAGTCTACTTACATTCTAGAACCTATTCTAGAAATACGCAACCATAAGTGAAGTCAGAAAACACATTTAAATAATATGCATGTAGTGGATTAGAAGTTTAATTCTATTAACAATATAGAATAAAAGAAAACAAACAAGCGACAATTTCCATAATATTATACAATGCTTTAGTTATGGATTTTTAACCTAGCAGTATCTCCACTACTTTACGTAATACCGTAATCCCCAACAGAAAATGGGAATTCAATAATTAAATCGAATTCCATAGTGAGAAGTGGACCCCATGAATATATTTTGACTCACTACTTTTGCACGATCTCGCCTACGTATATTCATTAGGTAGACAACTCATTTTCAATCACACTCACTGTGACTCCTGATTTTGGTCCTGATCGTTTCTCATTATGAAAGTTTTGGCACGTTCACAAAGAGGCGTATCAAGGCTTCACTTGCCAATGACAAACTCAAGCTATCGATGTAGTCTTGATAGCTTTGGCACATTCAGGATTTCCACTTTCACTTGAATTTGTCTAGTACAAATATACATCCGGCATCGATAAAATTCTATCAACTACACTATCGCTACTTTGGCACTTTCTCGGATGCAGCCATAGAAAGATAGCCATAAACCGTATTGACAAGACGGACCAAGAAACATGCATCCAATACATGTCACTTTACTACCTTATTTAAGCGGGGATATTCCTCAAGAAAGCATTGCTCTACATCAAATGCAGAATTTAATCTAAATCAATTTCTAAACAGTTCAATTCTACCTTAGAAAACATAACTTAACTTAACCATTAAATTTCTGTTACGTTTCCCGTTAGCGTAGAACCGAAAAGTCAAGAAATATCTAAATTACATGCATGTGCAAACATCAAAATTGGATTATATATCATATATCAAGCATGATAAATGTAATGGATGAAGAATCAGCCTTGTTCTGATACCATTTTTGTTGGGGTTTTGGCGCGGGCGCAGCGGAAGCTCGCGGTTCGGGTGAAATCGTAATTTTAAAACTTTTTAAATTACCAAATAAATTATTCAATATACAATATGAATAATTCATTCATATTTCACCAAAACATATTTATTTGATATCAAATAACGACATAAATAGTTAAGAAACATCACGAAACTTTTACGAAAATGTTTTTCTGCAAAATGGCATAAAACGCGTTTTTGACCGAACTGACCACCCAATGCACATGAGGGCTACCCAGGTCAGCCCCAACAGTACTAAGGCAGTTCATGGGCTGCCTGAACAGTGACCAATTCATTGTTTGGGTAGCCGTCACCCGGTTATGCCATTTTTCACCGTTTTCACTTATTTCAACTCCGAAATAATTTTTGGCAATTGTTCCAACACCCAAAACATATCCAATACATTTAAACATCATATTTTTCATCACCAAAATATCAGATTTTCCAGATCTGATCTGGATGTGAAAACAGTCCACAATTCATGCTTTAAATCCAATTTAAGTAAGATTAATCTAATTAATCTTACACCAATCAAGTCCACCATCATGAAATATCTCTAGAAAAATTCTAGGTTATTTTAGAGTGGCTCAAAAACTTTAGAATGGAAACTAAGTTGTCCAACAAAAAATTGAACCAAAATTACCTTAATCTAGTTCAATATATATTTACACATGCCATTAGCTTCTCAATCCATCATCCAATCTAAAAACCCCCCCAAAACCAAGAAGAACAAGAATCTCTACAACCATTGCAATGACACAAGAACAACAAAGAAATAATTTTCAAGCTTAAATAAACATAAAGATTACATTTATTCTTCTAATTTGTATAAACTTTGTTGTTGTGTGTGAGATTCTTCTTTATTTCTTCATTGGGCATTTTTAAGGATGAAGAAGCTAGGGATTTTTGTTCAACACCACCACCAAAGGAAAAAGAAAACAATTCTCTTCATCTTAACCTAAAAGTGGCATGAATGTGGTGTTTTAAAAAATAATAATTAAAACAATTTTAATTAAAAAAAAGCCTTGGTAAATTGCCATGACACTTGGCACAATATTTATCATATATTACTTTTAATATACTTTAAATAATAGTGTAACTTTTACACATTTAAATCAAATGATGAAAGTCAAACAATTATTATTTAATTTACATGTGTCATCAAATAATTTACCAAATAATATATATCTAATCTAATTATTTATCAAATACAAATACATATTAGAACAAGAAAAATTACCTCTGCATGTGTAAATTCGTTTACCGATTAAATGATTCGAATTAACTAATTTAATCCAGTGAAGTATTATGAATAATCTATATTATTCATAACTCGTTGCCTAAGTGCTCAACGAGTACACTTCATATTGTGGGACTCTCTAAGTTTAGGTTTATCCGTCATGAAATCCAATTTCCTGTCCATAATTCACACACTCATGAATTATGATGACCATAAATAATCTCGCTAAACTATGCAAGTTTAGGTCATTGCATACGTATAATCCTTCTGTCACAGGCTATCCATATTATACGTGGGATATAGATAAGAACGTCAAATTCTTATGATATAATATAGTCGACTTTCAAATTTACGATCGCTAAATAACACTCGGAACTCACTTCCGAAGTTATACCACAGCCATGAATTTACTAGATCGCAAACACATGTAGGATACCTATGCCCTGTACACAGGACTGACGAATTCTATCTTGATACGCACTGGATATCATGAGCGTCAGTCCACACCCAACGAACAGGCAGATGTCTGATCTAAATAGATCAGTGACGTGACTGCCATCAAAGTGTGGAGGATAACTCATATATCCAATATGGTATATCAAGTCAAATGACCACTATGCTCGCTTAACTCGAGAAGATTCCTACTGACGTTGGTGTACTATCTATTAGGAAATCTTCAGTAAGTCGCTCGATGTTTATCAAATAAACACCTACATGTCTATACGAGTCTCCCGAGACTCATGGTTCATTGGGATAAACCATATGACCAAGTCATGATATACGATATGTACTGGTCTCAATGGATTTTGTTAACCGACCCATGTTAGTAAATCTTGATCATGAACTTTATTTAAGGTTATACAACTTATAGTGACGCTTCCCAATGTCAATTACAAACTACATTGTAACTGCGCACTATATTGTAAATCCTAGGGTCTTTGTCTAATATACACGTATCACTAAATCAGATTTAGTTTCAATCTAATCATAATCAGATATATAATCGTAATTAGATCAAATATGTATATAAAATACAAGAGATGCTACCATTAAATAAGTAATATTATGGAAAAGGCATTGTTCGTATTCATGAATCGGACATATATATGATCAGGATTGGCACTCCGAGCACCAATCCTAACAATTTTCTATGACTATATCCGAGCACGTGCCAAAGCTGCGAGGGTGTAGTCGATAGAAATTTATTTATGCCGAATGTATATATGATACTTGATAAATTCAAATGAAAGTGGAATCCTGAACGTGCCAAAGCTGTCAGAGTTACGCAAGTAGCTTGAGTTTATCATTGACATGTTTAACCTTGGTATGCCTCATTATGAACATGCCAAAACTATCACAATGAGAAACGACCAGTACCGGAAACAAATGAGTCACTATTGAGTGATTGACAATGAGTTGTCTACTTGATGAATATACGTAGGCGAGAACGTGTTAAAGCTGTGAGCTGAAATATATTCATGGGATCGACCTTTCACTATTTGTATTTAATTTAATTATTAAATCTTTGTATTCTGTTTGGGGATTACAATATTCCATGATTTAGTGGGAGGGGCATTTTTAGATTAAAAATCCATGATCTAGTTAATGATTTCGATATTATTTGAAACTGTTTAATTCTGCTAACCATTTTTCGTAATCTATATGATAGATTTGCGATGGCGGCACAATTGACTAATCCATTTACGCGTATATTGGATAAGAACAAATTAAAAGGCGTTGAAAACTGTGCCGATTGGGATTTGGATTTAAGGATTTTCCTTGAATCTAAAAAGTTGGGATATGTACTTGAGGGTCAGCTGCCCCTTGCTGTGTCTAAAGACACAACATCGGAGGAGCTACAAGTTTTCTAAGCTTGGAAAGATGATGATTTAAAAGTTAAATCATACATTTTAAGTTCACTGGCATCGGAACTCAAGAGGCAATTCTATGGTATGTCAGATGCGTATAGTATAATGATGCGATTAAGAGAATCATATATTAACCAAGAACAAATTGTTTTTTATAAAGTTACGATGGAAGTGTTCCATGCGCGACTGGACGAGGGGTAAGTTGTGAGCTCGCATGTTCTTCACTTGATCGAACAACTGAGGTAACATAATCTCCATCTGAATGAAATTCTCGGTAGGAGTGTCATTCTTGGTTCGTGATTACGTCCAAAAAGTACTTGTGGTTATCGCAGTATAGTTAGGGTGTCGATTCCTCAGAGAGATGGTTACAAAGAAATAATTTACTTAAACAAAATGTTAGTAGCACCTTAATTAAATAGAAAGGTTGAATTGATAATATAAGATAAAAACTATGGAAAATACTTCAAGAATATCAGCAGAGTAAAGCAGCAAAGCGTTGAGAATCTCTCTTGTATCAAATCCATATATTCAGTTATTGATTCATGTTATTACTCAATTGAAGATTTCACATTCCAAACCAACAATCTGAAGATATTCAATTCTAAACATATTAAATTCCAACGTAATTAATGATTTATTTTCTCTATGTTAACAACACACAAAGTTATCGTTATGAAATATCTAACGTCGACAATATACCATCAGGCAATATTGCATCATAAGACCAACTCATAAATCAACTTTACCAGTCACAACTGGGTTCCCCAATCACACATAGAAAAAACATGATTGAATCTATATGCAAGTTGAATAAACACAGTCTTTGGATTCATAAATCGTAGAATAATAAAGAATAATAAACATCAATTGTATTAAACATTTAAGAGTATTTAGGAATCAACAACATGAATATAAAAACTTAAATACAAAAGTTCATCTTTAGCTTTGCCTAGGAGATTAGTTCTCCATGGAAGAAAGAGACATAGTCTGAAGAGATTGCATCAGCATCCTGTCTGGTATGAAGTTTTTTCGTTCTTCCATCTCAAATTTGTGTTTGTGGCTTTTTGTTGTGTGTTTCTTATCTATTTTTCTCCTTATTTTCTCCACTTTTAGGGTTTTGGATGAGCTTGGGTTTATATAGAGAAGTCCCGGAGGCCTTATTTGCATAAAAATGAACTAAACAAAAAACCATGGAATATGCTTCCGTGTCGCGACGCGTGGCCTTTGCCCGTCGCGACGCGTGGCTGATTTTCTAGTTTCTTTGATTCTGTAATACAGCTCGTGTTGGAGTTAAATCAAGTCCACAAGATCACAAACAATGCATAAAAATCACATATGAACACATCAAAGGAGGTGGCGGAATCAACTCACATTGAATTTCGGTTTTGATGTTTGAAGAAAAAGGTGCGATTTTTGAGCTCCCTCCAAGCTCGGCAATGGCTTCCAAATGCAGTGGACTGCTCGGTTTTGGGCGTGTAGATCTCCACCATTTTCGGCCATTTAAGACCACCATTGAAGCTCCAAGCTTCAAGCTTCTTGCTCAAGAAGATGCTTCCCTATCACCTATGTATGCTAAGGTGTGCTAGCACTTGATTTTTGCCACAAAATCATTATCTTGCTTCTCCATTTTCGGCAGAAAATAGAACAGAAGAAGAGAAGAAAGAAAAAACGGTCCAAGACCGAGAGAGAGAAGATAGAAGGTTTTGGCTCATTTTTTATTGTGTGAAACCGTGAAGACCAAAAGAAAAGTGAGAGAGTGTCACATGAATCTAGTCTCAAAATTAGGCCAAATACATAAACAACAAAGACCAATGAAAGTCACGTGAATGGCCAAATATTTGCCAAAAACCGTGTACTACACATGGTCCAAGAGAGAGAAAATGATTTTTATATACATATATCTTATTCCATTTACCAAGTAAATGAATAAAATATATATACACAAGTCCTATCAACTTTCAAACAATCACCTTTCTATATTCACATCATGTCACTTTAATAAAGTGACAACATGTCATATCACATCACTCAAAGTGACAATTGATTTGACGCATGATGTGACAAACGATTTGACGCTTGATGTGACTCGCGTGCCGCGTTCGAATTCGAAATGCGAACGCGCTCGCAATCACTCTCGGGCTCGGGTTCGCTAATTCCAAATTAACGAATTTTCCGTCGCGTCGTAATTAAATGATTACGCCTAGCGAAATCACTATTCACGTCGCTAACGAATTAATTCTAAATTAATCGTTCGCCCGAATTAAAATCTAATTTTAATTCCGCGTCAAATCCAATTTCTAATAATATATCGAATATATTATTTTATCGATTAATTCCAAATTAATCGTTCTCTCTCTTTTAATAATATTTTATCCCAGATAAAATCTCCGCAATTAATCCCAGATTAATTTTCTCTCTCATCGAATTAATCCCAGATTAATTCTATCTCTCTCTTCTAATTAATCCCAGATTAATCAAAGTGCGAGTCATACGTCATCGGTGAATCTTCAGGAAGCGACCCATGAGATCTCCGGATGTTGGCAGTAAATACGATCGTCGGACTGTCCGAACACGTAAGTACCTCGTACTACGTTTATATCGATTTACAAGACAAGGTTGGCTTCTAGCAAAGCGCCATGCCTACCCAATTCTCCAGAAATATTCTTACAGGAATATATAGATCTGTATCAAGCGTAGTATACCGTAGTATTGTGTATATCGGCCCAGTATCGGATAATCACGTGCTAGGGCTGGGGCTGGATAAGTGTCTGCCCCGTCCGAAACACATATCGGATGTCTGGTAACATAGTCTCTATAATCGGATATACATGACCTGGTCACAATATCCCGATTGGTTGCGCAACACTCAAGAGCACTAGTACCGTATCCTGCGTGACATCATCTCCAAATGACTGAAGTGATACTTCCGTCTTGACATCACACCCAATACACTACGACTCTCTGATAAACCCAGAAATGGTGTACATAGAACCGGTTAAAGTCCCCTACCACCAAGACCAAAGTTTATCGATTATCGTAAGTATTAGCGATGCAAGTCTCAGGTTAAGACTATACACACCTACCTCGATTTCGGCCTCCCATAGACACATAGTCATAATACCAATGGGATCCGAGGGGTCTATCCAGAGCGAAGCTGTTTCCCGTACCATCGGTGAAACACGACCTCCTATCGCACTTGCATAAGTATCCAATACTTATATATATGAGAACTATGCCGTTGTGCCCTCACAAACGCGCACAAGTGCAATACTAGCCTATTCCGCATTATCGATGTCCAGTCTCGATAATACTACGGCCAGGGATATTTAATGATTAAACCTTCGGGGACTGATACTGTCTCATATCATTCTCAGTCCAGGTACTAATCATAGGGACCTCTCTTCATTTATATATCTATGGTGATCTAATCACAAATGATGAGAGTGCAATTTCCTTGTCACATAGTTAATTTGCTACAACAACACAATGATCTGTGCAAATAGTGACGCTATGGGTCATTTTGTCCAACAATCTCCCACTTGGCACATAGCCAGTCACTCAAGTGTCCCACACCTGAACTATGTACGGTTCGCTCAAATTGCTGAGGAAAGGTTTTCGTCAGCGGATTTGCTTAATTATCGTCTGACGCGATTTACACGATCATCACATCGCCACGATGTATGATCCGAACGAATCAGATGATATAGAAGTATATATCTGGATCGTCGATGAGACCTTTAATTCTTTAGCCTGTGCTGACGCCTAGCTCAGCTGCTAACAGAACTATATCTAATCTAATTAGATTTATTATCGATCCAAATGGCTTCTATTGCTGCCTCAGCTGCAGCAATAATCCGCATTTGTTGTTAATTCGGCAACAGTTATCTTGCTCGGAAGATTTCCAGCTTACTGTCCCAGTGTTCAAACTTCTTAGTATTTACCGTTTAATGGCGTTTGGAAACTTGCAGCAGTGATCCCAGTCACTTCAAGTTCTCCATCTCCATAGTTTAAGACAACATCTTTAGTTCTCTCAGATACTAACAGATGTTCTTAATCTTCAATCCAGTGACTATCACTTGGATTGACCCGATTGTGACTCCATATGCTCAAAGCGTATGAGACACCAATACAAGTACATTTTAAATGTACAAATTCCCAGAGAGTGTTACCAACTCCAAATCTAGCCCAGTAGATCTTTATTCCTTGAATAAAGGTTGTTACTCCCCAGAATTCTACGGAGAATTTCTTATGAAAGCCAAGCTTTCACCGATTGTTTTATGGGAATTTCATTGTCAGTGCCCTCTCCCACTAACCTCCTATATACACACAAGAATTATTTCGTTTTGAGTCAAATCATAAACTATTATGATTATTTCAAAACGTCAGTTCCAAGAACCCTATGCTTGCTTCAATCCAAACATGGATTGAATAATCCGCAAACCTTGTTTGTCGGTTATACAAAATCGTCAGGATGTTGAAAGCATCCTCCAAAAGGTTTCCTTTTCAGGAAAGCGATTTTGATCTGCAACTGACATATTTCATAAATGAAATATACAGTTATCAACAAGCATCTTCAAAATGGATTTACCATGGCAACAGGTAAAAGGTTGAACCGTTATTAACAATGTTGATAACGATACCTTTCCGTCAAAAGCCCTGCTTTGTACGTTGGTATGTTGCCTTCCATGTATGTCTTCCTTGAAGACGTTTAATGTACCATAGGCACAATGCCTCGTGGTACAACAACTAGTATCCAAAATAGTTGTTAAACATGGAATCCATTTTCGATTCATGGCACTTTGCCATAATAGGGAGTCGATACCTTGTATCACTACCTCATACGTAATCAGTTGGTGTACCTTAAAAGATTAACATCTTATGAGGTGAGATCAGAAACCCATACCCCAGGTTGTTTTCTGACTCTCTCTGATCTACGCGGTTTCTTGTGTATTTTAAGATTAATGGTATTGATTCATCATTGATGAACTATTTGTGTTCCATTAAGGACTTCGTGCTTTGAATAGTATTACTCCGATTTTCATCGAGTATCACTATCCTCCCACTGACCACTGCATATCGGTATTCCTCTCAGGAAAACCGCATGGTGAGCAACAATCACATTGTTCTCATGTGGGATTTATAAGTACTATACTTATGGTTTCCCTTAGGATAACCTTTATTGGCACTAATCCACTTTGGGTTCTTAGTTTGGTATCATCCAAACTTTATGCCTGGCATACCCAAATTATCAGGAATGAGAAACCTCGTTTCTTTCCTGTTCATATCCTATATGATATCTGTCAAACAGATTTATATGGAACCTTATTCTAAATAAGTTTTGCACTGATAATACATATCCTGTTGAAGGAAACAGTAGCTCAGAGCGACTCGCGAAAAACCTAATCATGTCCAACAAAACTTGGTTTTTGGTTCGGACACACGTCTAACTGACGTGTCTCGGGAGGAGTCCTCATATGAAAGACTACCGTACTCTTTCATGTACGTATGAAACTTACTGCTTAAGTATTTACCAATACGGTCTTACCGTAGCGGCATAATACTACAGCCGATCTGTTTGTATACTTCGTGTCGAAACTCAAAGTTTCGTATTTGTGTTCTTCAAAAGAAACACATAACCATAACGTGATGCCACATCCGTTAAGGTCACGAAATATTCATGTTCACATCTAGCCTAGCTAGATATGGGCCCACTAACTTCACCATGAATAGGGCTAACAGATCGGTGGCCTTTATACTATTACCAAGTAAATAGTATTTTAGGTTCTTTACCTAATAAACTAGATTCGCAGACCTTATTTGAATAGTCAAATCAGTCCTAGTACCCACTTTTCAAAAGTGTGGATATACGAGTCTATTTAAATTGTGTCCTAGACAACAATGCCACAAATAAGTCTCTATTGATCAAATCAATATGAGCTATTTATTTGTCATTTTATATGTTTGAGATTTTATTTATATTCAAAATATAAATTCTGTTATTCACATCTAATGTTATATCTCGATATCATCTTTATATAATAAAACATTAGTGTTCTAGAATATAAAGGTTTTATCCGCAATGGATTAAACACTGATATAGAGATAATGTCTCTAGTCAAACTAGTTACATTATAACAGTTCCTAATTTAAGTACATACCCAAAGGGTAGTTCCTAAACTTAGGTATCCACGGTCGAAATAGCGACTTTCGTCCCGTTTCCGATTCGCAGAGAAATTTCAGCTTGAAGTCAGTATCCTGCTCAAAGCAGATTCTGAATATCAATACATATATATTATGTACCACACTAAGTATTTAAAATTTAATTTCAATACTAGTAGTGAACATAACTTAGACAAATATATTTAAAGTCAGAGCCTCCCCCTTTCTTTAATTCCTTCGTGTCTTCCATATCCAAATGGTAGTCACTTCGGGATATGTCAATTATCATTTTCGATATTTCACAAACCTTTGGCCAAGCCTTGGGTTTTGGAATATTGAAACGATGTGCACCTTGTGCTACATTCCCAATTGCAAACTTTGACTTTTCTCCACTAGAATAGTCAATTAATTCTCCAAGAATTATTAATTGCAATTTTAATACTTTTAAATCTAAAGATAGATTTATTATAAGTATATTAATTAAGCATTAAAGTCATCATCACATAAATCTTCCAAAGATTTTATGCTCTACTATTTGCTTAATTTTGGGCTTAAGGTATAATAAGTTATTTTATCAAATAAAGTAACCTATTATTTATTCCCAATTTGAAAATTAAATCATTTAAAATATTTTTAATCCCAGATTATATTTTAAATATCCAACTTTTCAATTTCTTATCTTGATTACAATAGTTCAACTATTTAATCAACGATTAGTGGTACTATATATTATAATGATTATAATAGTCCAACTATATAATCAAATATAATCCAAATTAATTAACCTCAATTACATTGATTACTATAATCCAATTATAAAATCAACTGTAAACTGAAATTAATTAATTCAAATATATTGATTAATATAATCCAATTATATATAATCAAGTATAATACAGTCCAACTGTTATATAAAAACAACAATTTAAATATTAGTCTAACTAATATTTAATCTAATGACGAAATAAAATAAAATGAGCGTGTTTAGCGAGTATTCGAACGAATGTTGCAAATTCAATACTTGCCTCCCACTATTTTTCGTCGAGTCTCTAACCCTCTGTGGAGTACTCGGGAAACCGTGTTTCCTAGTGGGCTAGGATCCTATTAAATAACACACAACCCTGACTTTGGCCAATAAAAAGCTGTATGCTATTTAACTAGGTAGATCTCACAGATCAATTGGATCTCATCCAATTCCTAGATCCGGTTAGGTGGACATCCAAGTCCGAAACATATGTATAATGTCAATGTATCCAATACATTTTCCTAACCCTATCCTCTGAATCATCTAGGCCTTGGCTTTGGCCAAAAACAAACCTAATGATTCCAGTTAAGCTGGACCCATTGACGAGGAAAGTTTTGTAATCAATGTCATTGGACAAAAAGTGACCTGACTTTGGCCAATAAAAATCACGATTTGGACAAGACACCGATATGCAACAAAACTCTCATGATTCAAGTACATCCTTGATTGACAAAGGTCTTGACTTTGGTCAATAAAAACCAATGCCAACTTCGGATCTTGAACAAGAATCATTCAATGGAAGGATATTTGCTTAATATAAAACGAGGGTTTTTCGCGTGCAAATTGACTACCAATTTAATTATCTTTGTTAAGGTCTCATCATCATACACCCTTAAGCATGCATTCTAAACACATAATAAAGCGAGTATGAAATAAAATAATAATGATATGCGGATGGATATTTTACATTGATCCTAGATCAAATCTCTCACTTTCTCTCTCCCGCTAGCACTTGTATTACTTCTACCCGTTACACTACACTTCTAAAGAAACCTCTTTTACATGGAGGGGAATAGGTGAGAAGAGAATACAAAGAAATAGGAGATAAGGCTGGACACGCAGGTCCAATTTAATAAATCAAATTTATTACAATTTCCAAAATCGCCCAACCGACTAATATCCATCCGATATACATTATTCAAACATCACAACCATGTATTCATACAAGCATGTTATCAATCAATCAATCAAATTAATTAATCTTGATTATTAGTGATCATCCAATGTTCAAACAAAGATTTGATTTTGTTCGAGTCAAACTCATATTGCAAACACGTACTCAAAGTACAATTTCTACGAATTAAATTAAATTACATAATTAAATCCAATTTAATACGTATTTAATTCTAATTCATTATTAATTCCAAATTAAATATTACACTTTTATTAACGAACCTTTACGAGTTAAATTCCAAATTTAATCGCAACGGGTCTCAAACCCCGATTAACATCTAATGTTTTATTTAATTAAAGTCCAATGGGCTTTTAATTAATTTCTATAAGGCGTGGACTTTTGGTCAACTCGGGTCAAACCGAACAACCAAAATCCAATCCGGGAGTTACCCCATAAGCCTTTAAATTAATTTTGGCCCATTAGGCCCAATTAAATAATTAAGGTTCATTAAGTCATAATTGGACCTTTTGGATTCGGTTTTGGGCCTAATTGGATCCAACCAATTTTGCCTAAACCCAACTTTGTTACAACAAAGCCCAAAAGCCCAATTACAACCCAACAAGCCCAATTTCCAAAATCAAGCCCAAATTAATTAACTTATAAAATTCCAAATTTCACAATTAATTAACCTAAGTGTAATACACAATCAATTACCCAATTAACATTTCTCAAATATCAATTAGCCTAATTAATCATGCACTTTAACAACCAAATAGTGTCCAACACAATTCAATTAAAATCAAACCCAATTAACATGCTTTCAAGTCTCGGCAATTAGGGGTTTTTCAATTCGATTCGGTTTCAATCCAATTGAGTCCACAATCATAATTTCCCAAATCAATTCAATTCATCCAATGAATTAAAACAACAAAATCACAAAGAATTCAATGTTCTTTAAAATCGGCCAAGCCACTTTAAAAGGGAAAAATGTTCCAAATCAAAATTCAATCCAATTGAACTTCAAAACAACATTAACCAATTGTTTTAAGTCATCCAATGATCAAACAAAACAAAATTACCAAGACATTAGGTTCTTCCAATTTTCGGCCAAGCCTCCAATTTGGGGAAAATTGAATCCAATCCAATTTCATGAAATTGATCACACACAATCTCAATTAAACATGTTCTAAGCATACTTAAACATCCAATTCAATTAAAACATGCTTAAACACATTTTGCCCAATTTCAAGTTTCAAATTCAACCTAAGAATTGGGGAAAATTGATCTAATCCAATTTTCTTGAAATTGATCATGCACAACTTCAATTCAACCTCATTCAAGCATAATGCATCAAACAATTCAACCAAATCATGCCTAAATCGAGTTTACCCAAATTAAAGTTTTGACCAAAATTTGCAAATTGGGGAAAATCAATCCAATGATTTTTTGTCAAATTGATTACATATATCTCAAATTAGATCATATATAAGCATTATTGAACAATCAATTTGTCATAATCAAGCCAAAATCAAAAAGCCCCAAATTACTCAAGAACCCTAATTTCGGTTTTCATGCATCAATGGCTCTAGATACCAATGTTGGAGTTAAATCAAGTCCACAAGATCACAAACAATGCATAAAAATCACATATGAACACACAAAAGGATGGTGGCGGAATCAACTCACATTGAATTTCGGTTTTGATGTTTGAAGAACAAGGTGCGATTTTTGAGCTCCCTCCAAGCTCGGCAATGGCTTCCAAATGCAGTGGACTGCTCGGTTTTGGGCGTGTAGATCTCCACCATTTTCGGCCATTTAAGACCACCATTGAAGCTCCAAGCTTCAAGCTTCCTTGCTCAAGAAGATGCTTCCCTATCACCTATGTATGCTCAAGGTGTGCTAGCACTTGATTTTTGCCACAAAATCATTATCTTGCTTCTCCATTTTCGGCAGAAAATAGAACAAGAAGGAGAAGAAAAACGGTCCAAGACCGAGAGAGAAGATAGAAGGTTTTGGCTCCATTTTTTATTGTGTGAAACCGTGAAGACCAAAAGAAAAGTGAGAGAGTGTCACATGAATCTAGTCTCAAAATTAGGCCAAATACATAAACAACAAAGACCAATGAAAGTCACGTGAATGGCCAAATATTTTGCCAAAAACCGTGTACTACACATGGTCCAAGAGAGAGAAAATGATTTTTATATACATATATCTTTATTCCATTTACCAAGTAAATGAATAAAATATATACACAAGTCCTATCAACTTTCAAACAATCACCTTTCTATATTCACATCATGTCACTTTAATAAAGTGACAACATGTCATATCACATCACTCAAAGTGACAATTGATTTGACGCATGATGTGACAAACGATTTGACGCTTGATGTGACTCGCGTGCCGCGTTCGAATTCGAAATGCGAACGCGCTCGCAATCACTCTCGGGCTCGGGTTCGCTAATTCCAAATTAACGAATTTTCCGTCGCGTCGTAATTAAATGATTACGCCTAGCGAAATCACTATTCACGTCGCTAACGAATTAATTCTAAATTAATCCGTTCGCCCGAATTAAAATCTAATTTTAATTCCGCGTCAAAATCCAATTTCTAATAATATATCGAATATATTATTTTATCGATTAATTCCAAATTAATCGTTCTCTCTCTTTTAATAATATTTTATCCCAGATAAAATATCTCCGCAATTAATCCCAGATTAATTTTCTCTCTCATCGAATTAATCCCAGATTAATTCTATCTCTCTCTTCTAATTAATCCCAGATTAATCAAAGTGCGAGTCATACGTCATCGGTGAATCTTCAGGAAGCGACCCATGAGATCTCCGGATATGTTGGCAGTAAATACGATCGTCGGACTGTCCGAACACGTAAGTACCTCGTACTACGTTTATATCGATTTACAAGACAAGGTTGGCTTCTAGCAAAGCGCCATGCCTACCCAATTCTCCAGAAATATTCTTACAGGAATATATAGATCTGTATCAAGCGTAGTATACCGTAGTATTGTGTATATCGGCCCAGTATCGGATAATCACGTGCTAGGGCTGGGGCTGGATAAGTGTCTGCCCCGTCCGAAACACATATCGGATGTCTGGTAACATAGTCTCTATAATCGGATATACATGACCTGGTCACAATATCCCGATTGGTTGCGCAACACTCAAGAGCACTAGTACCGTATCCTGCGTGACATCATCTCCAAATGACTGAAGTGATACTTCCGTCTTGACATCACACCCAATACACTACGACTCTCTGATAAACCCAGAAATGGTGTACATAGAACCGGTTAAAGTCCCCTACCACCAAGACCAAAGTTTATCGATTATCGTAAGTATTAGCGATGCAAGTCTCAGGTTAAGACTATACACACCTACCTCGATTTCGGCCTCCCATAGACACATAGTCATAATACCAATGGGATTCCGAGGGGTCTATCCAGAGCGAAGCTGTTTCCCGTACCATCGGTGAAACACGACCTCCTATCGCACTTGCATAAGTATCCAATACTTATATATATGAGAACTATGCCGTTGTGCCCTCACAAACGCGCACAAGTGCAATACTAGCCTATTCCGCATTATCGATGTCCAGTCTCGATAATACTACGGCCAGGGATATTTAATGATTAAACCTTCGGGGACTGATACTGTCTCATATCATTCTCAGTCCAGGTACTAATCATAGGGACCTCTCTTCATTTATATATCTATGGTGATCTAATCACAAATGATGAGAGTGCAATTTCCTTGTCACATAGTTAATTTGCTACAACAACACAATGATCTGTGCAAATAGTGACGCTATGGGTCATTTTGTCCAACAGCTCTTCCCGTATGCTTCTGATGCTTCCGAATGGTCCCTAAACATGTGTAATTGCTCCAATCTTCATGTTTCATTGCTCCCTAATAATAAGACACAAAATAAACTATAATTAAGATTAAATACATGATTGCCGAATTAATGATGTTCAAAGTACACTTTCATGCACTTATCACAACCCACAACCAGCTTATTGCTAGTCCCTATCAATTCAAACGCAAAAATTAAATAAAAACTAAATAAATAAATAAATAAATAAAAACTATCTAAGCCACTTTCGTAGGGATCACGATTATATTTAGCGTATGCAACAAGCCTTTAAACCCCTAGGTGGCCCTAGTGGACGAGTTATAGTCTCGTGAGGGCCTACAGCGACGACACCCACAAACGTCATTCAAAACACATACAAACATGCAAAAACAAAATGAAATAGTCCCAATAGTTACACATATTATTGTCCTCAAAGAAGGCCTAGCAATGAAATCAAAGAATATTCAAAGTACTCAACGTAACTCAAATCCAAGTCCTTGAATAAATAATTTAAGCCAGACTCACAGTGTGTGTGTGTAAAGGTTCGTTCACAGGTTGATTCCTAGGTAAGCCAAATCAATGATTTCTTTTAAAAATTAGGATCCGATTGTTTGACAATTATGACCCATAGCATCACTATTTGTACAGATCATGGTATTGTTGTACAAATTAATTATGTGACAAAGGAAATTGCTCTTTTATCATTTGTAATTAGATTACCAAGATATATAAATGATAAAAGGTCCATATGATTAGTACCGGATTGAGATGATATGAGACAGTATCAATCCACGAAGGTTTAATCATTTAATATCCCTAGTCGTAGTATTATCGAGATTGGACATCGATAATGCGGAATAGACTAGTATTACACTTGTGCGCATTGTGGGAGCATAACGGCATAGTTCTCATATATTTGGGTATTGGATACTCATGCAAGTGTAATAGGAGGTTGTGTTTACCGATGGTACGGAAACAGCTTCGCTCTAGATAGACCCCTCGGAATTCCATTGGTAGTATGACTATGTGTCTATGGAAGTCCGAATCAAGGTAGGTGTATTTGGTCTTAACTTGAGACTTGCACCGCTAATACTTGCGACAATCAATATACTTTGGTTTTAGTCATCCAGGGCTTTAAATGGTTCTGTGTACGCCTCTTCTAGGTATATTGAGAATCGTAGTGTATTGGGTGTGATGTCGAGATGGAAGTATCACTCCAGTCATAGTGGCGATGATGATCACGTAGGATACAGAACTGGTGCTCTTATATGCTGCAACTATCGGGATATTATGACTAGGTCATGTTTATCCGATTATAGAGACTAGTTACCAGAGATCCGATATATGCTTCGTACGAGGCATACACAATTCCAGCCCCAGGCCTAGCACGTGACATCCGATACTGGATCGCAATAGGTAATACTACGTATACTACGCCTGATATAGATTATATATTCCTTTAAGAATATTTCTGGAGAATTGGGTAGGCACGGTGCTTTTCTAGAAGCCAGCCATGTCTTGTAAATCGGTAAAATGTAGTACTAGGTACGTACGTGTTCGGACAGTCCGACGAACGGATTTACTGCCAACATATCCGGGGATCTCATGGGTCGCTTCCCGAAGATTCACCGATGACGTATGACTCGCACATTATTAATCTGGGATTAATTATAAGAGAGAGAAAATTAATCTGGGATTAATTACGGAGATATTTAATATGGGATAAAATACTATTTAAATAGAGAGAACGATTAATTTGGAATTAATCGATAAAATAATATATTCGATATATTAAACGAAATTAGATTTTGACGCAGAATTAAAATTAGATTTTAATTCGGGCGAACGAGTTAATTTAGAATTAATTCGCTAGCGACGTGAATAGTAATTTTGCTAGGCATAATGATTTAATTAAATTTGATTTAATTACGTCGCAATGGAAAATTTGTTAATTCAGAATTAGCGAACCCGAGCCCGGGAGTGTTTGCGGGCCCACTCGCATTTCGAATTCAAGTGCGGCCCACAAGTATTAGTCATTCTTGTGATGTAAGTCACATCACTTTGAGTGATGTGATGGTTGTCACTTATGATTGATGGTGGTGGTTGGAAGGCTTAAATGCCTTGTACCTTTTTTGAATTTGGTATATCATTTAATTGATTTTTGAAATCAATTACAACCAACACTTAACATCTTCATCTCTTTCCTCTCTCAATACTCTCGGCCAAGGGCCATTTTTTCTCTCTTGTTTTTCCTTTTGCCGTGAATCACACAAGGGAAAATGTGAAGATTTGTTGCAAATTTTCACAAGTGCTAGCACACATTAGGAGTCATCCAAAGGTGATAGGGAAACCCATCTATGAGCATAGAATCTACAAACAAAGCTTGGAGCTTGGAGATTCAACTTGGAGCACAAAAAGGAGCCATGGCCGAACCTTGGAAGGAAAGCTTGAAGAATTTTTGTTGTTCCTCGCATCGTAAAAGCCGATCAAAGTGAGTATTCCGCAACTTAACTTTGTTATATTCACACATGTTTTACGCTTAAATCGATCTTGGTTTGACCTTAGAGACCGAACAATGGTATCAGAGCCATGATTTAAGCATGAAATTGGAATTAGGGTAAAATTGGGTAAAATTGATTTGAGCATGTTTTGATGAAATTGATTGTTTGAATATGCTTGAATGATGATAACATGGTGTTATGCATGATCAATTTGATGAAAATTGAATTGGATCAAATTTTCCCCAATAATTTGGCTTGGCCGAAAGTTATGTGTTACCCTAAGTCATGGTGATTTTTTTTTTGATCATTGGATGAGTTTAAATCACTTGGGATATGTTGATTTGGGATTTAATTGGATTGAATTCGGAATCGGACAATAAAACCCTAAAATTGTCGTGACTAGTAGCATGGAAAATGATATGATTTTTTGATTCAATTGTGTTGGACATATGTTGATGATAATTAGCATGATTAATTATGTAAATTGGTGTTTTGGAAATATTAATTTGGTTAATTAATTATGGCTATACACTTTAGATTAATTTAATTGTGAAATTTGGAATTTGGAATTTTGTAATTTAATTAATTGGGCCAAATTTGGAATTGGGCTTGTAAAGTTGTATTTGGGATTAATGGGCTTGGTTGGGCCAAGTTTGGTTTGGGTTAATTGGTTAGATCTAATTGGGCCCAAAACCATATCCATAAAGTCCAAATATAATTAAATGAACCTTTAATATTTTAATTGGGCCTAATAGGCCTAAATTGGTTTCTTAGCTAATAAGGGTGATTCCTTAAATAGGCTTTGGTATTTGGGTTTGACTCATGTTGACCAAAGTCCAAGCCTTTAGAAATTAATTGAAAGCCCATTGGACTTTAATTAAAATACATTGGATGTTAAATGGGCTTTGAGACCCGTAAAGATTAGATTTAGAATTTAAGTCGTAAAGGCACATTAAAAAGTGTAATTATTTAATTTAGAATTAAATATAGAATTAGTATTAAATACAAATTAAATATAGAATTAATATTGTAGTTTAATATAATTCAAGCATTCGTACTTTGAGTACTTATTCGCAAAACGAGTTTGACTCGCGCAAAATCAAATCGTTGTTTGAACATTGGATGGTCATTAATTTCAGATTAATTAATTGGATTAGATTGATTGATAACATGCTTTGTATGAATACATGGATGCGATGTATGAATAATGCATATCGGATGGATATTAGATGGGTGACGGCAATTTTGGAAATTATTGTAATAAATTTAGAATTTATTAAATTTTGTTGGACAATTATGACCCATAGCGTCACTATTTGTACAGATCACGGTGTTGTTGTACAAATTAACTATGTGACAAAGGAGATTGCACTCTTATCATTTGTGATTAGATCACTTAGATATATAAATGATAGGAGGTCCCTGTGATTTGTTCCTGGATTGAGAATGATATGAGACAGTATCAATCCAAGAAGGATAAGTCATTAAACATCCCTAGTCAGAGCATTATCGAGATTGGACATCGATGAATGCGTAAAAGACTAGTATTACACTTGTGCGCGTTGTGAGGGCACAACGACATAGTTCTCATATATTTGGGTATAGGATACTCATGCAAGTGTAATAGGAGGTTGTGTTTCACCGATGGTATGGGAAACAGCTTCGCTCTGGATAAGACCCCATCGGAATTCCATTGGTAGTATGATTATGTGTCTATAGAAGTCCGAAATCAGGGTAGGTGTATTTGGTCTTAACCTGAGACTTTCACCGCTAATACTTGCAACAATCAATATACTTTGGTTGCGGTCGTCCAGGGCTTTAACCAGTTCTGTGTACGCCAATGCTGGGTATATTGAGAATCGTTGTGTGTTGGGTGTGATGTCAAGACGGAAATGTCACTCCAGTCATATGGAGATGATGATCGCGCAGGGATACAGAAGTTGTTCTCTATAAAGGTTGCAACCATCGGGATAATATGACTGGGTCATAATTATCCGATAATAAAGAGACTAGTTACTTGTTATCCGATATATGCTTCGTATGAGGCAGACACTGTACCAGCCCCAGGCCTGGCATGTGATCATCCGATACTGGACAGAAATACGCAATGCTACGTATACTACGCCTGATATAGATCCTTTATTCCTGTAAGGATATTTCTGGAGAATTGGGTAGGCATGGCGCTTTGCTAGAGGCCAACCTTGTCTTGTAAATCGGTATAAACGTAGTACGAGGTACTTACGTGTTCGGATAGTCAGACGACCGAATTTACTGCCAACATATCTGGGGATCTCATGGGTCGCTTCCTAAAGATTCACCGATGACGTATGACTCGCACTTTTAATTAATCTGGGATTAATAAGATGAGAGATAAAATTAATCCGGGATTAATTGCGGAGATATTTTATCTGGGATAAAATATCAATTAAAGAGAGATAACGATTAATTTAGAATTAATCGACAAAATTAATATATTCGATATACTAAACGAAATTGAATTTCGACGCGGAATTAAAATTAGATTTTAATTCGGGCGAACGAGTTAATTTAGAATTAATTCGTTAGCGATGTGAATAGTGATTTTGCTAGGCGTAATCATTTAATTACGGCACAACGGAAAATTCATTAATTTGGAATTATCAAACCCGAGCCCGAGATTATTTGCGAGCGCATTCGTATTTCGAATTCGAGTGCGGCATGCAAGTCAAATCAAGCGTCAAATCGCTAGTCGCATCTAGCGTCACATCAAGCGTCAAATCATGTCACTTTGAGTGATGTGACAATTGATTGGATTGATTGATTGATGTGGTTGTTGTGGGGATTAATGGCTTTGATTGTTTGACTTTTCAAAAGCCAAAATTTTGGTATATGTTTTAGAAATCAAATACCAAAATTAATTAACACATTTTATCTCTCTCTTCTCCAAAATTCTTCATCTCTCTCACGCCCCTCTTGGGCATTTTCTGGTTTTATTTTCTGCTGGGCAGAACCAAAATTAGAAGGGAAGCAAGTGCGATTTTGTGGCAAAAATCAAGAGTGCTAGCACACTCCGGGATCATGCGAAGGTGATAGGGAAGTCCACCCATGAGCCGGGAATCACCACGACAAAGCTTGGAGCTTGGAAGATGATTCAAAAGGGCCGAACCAGTGAGGACAGCAGTGAACTGCCGTGAGCTGTTCCAGTGGGCAGTGAAGAGTTTTTGTTGCCTCGCGCATCGCTCAACCGCTCGATGTAAGTATTCCGTGATTTCCTCAAATGTATTCACACATGTTCATGCTTGATTTATGATCCTTGCGACCCTTAGAATCTCCAACAATGGTATCAGAGCATGGTTAAAAGCATGAAAATGTTTAGGGTTAAAATTTGGGTAAATTGATTTTGAGCATGTTTAAATGAAATTGGATGATTTTGTATGCTTAATTGATGTTGAATTGAAGATTCATTGGATCAATTTCAAGAAAATTAGATTGGATCATTTTTCCCCAAATTGTTGAGTGTTGGCCGAATGGTCTAGCCCTAAAATGTCTTAGGATTTTTGATTTTTGATCATTGGATGTGTTGGAAATCATTCGGGATGATGATTTAATGTCGATTGTGGGTTTAATTGGATTGAAACCGAATCGGACAAAAATTACCCCATATTGCCGAGACATTAGAAGCATGAATTGGGTTTGATTTTTGTTAAAATGTGTTGGAAATGTTTTAATGTTAATGGCATGATTAATTAGTGCTAATTGATGTTTTAGAAATGTTAATTGGGTAATTAATTATGTAATACACTTTGGTTAATTAAATATGAAATATGAAATTTTTGTGTTTAATTAAATTAGGCCTATTTTGGAAATTGGGTTTGTTATGTTGTAAATGGGCTTATTGGGCTTTGTTGTACTAAGTCAGGTTTAGGAAAATTGGATTGGATCCAATTGGGCCCAAAACCGCATCCATAAAGCCCAAATGCGACTTAATGGACCTTTAAAGTTTAATTGGGCCTAATGGGCCAAAATTGATTTATGGGCTTATGGAGTAACTCCCGGATTGGACTTTGGTTATCGGTTTGACCCGAGTTGACCAAAAGTCCACGCATTAAGAAATTAATTAAAAGCCCATTGGACTTTAATTAAATTGACGTTGGACGTTAATCGGGCTTTGAGACCCGTAACGATTAAATTTGGAATTTAAATCGTAAAAGGTTTATTAATAAAGTGTAGTATTTAATTTGGTATTAAATAGCGAATTAGAATTAAATACAAATTGAATTGGATTTAATTGTGTAGTTTAATTTAATTCGAGAATTCGTACTTTAAGTACTTATTCGCAAAACGAGTTTGACTCGAGCAAAATCAAATCGTTGTTTGAACATTGGATGATCACTAATTATCAGATTAATTAATTTGATTAGATTGATTGATAACATGCTTGTATGAATACTTGGTTGCGATGCATGAATAATGTATATCATATGTATATTATATGGGTGGGGTAATTTTAGAAATTGTTGTAAAAAATTTGATTTATTAATTGGACCTGCGTGTCCAGCCTTATTACCTCTCATTTCTTTGTATTCTCTTCTCACCTATTCCCCTTAATGTAAATGAGGTTTCTTTAGAAGTGTAGTGTAACGGGTAGAAGTAAATACATGTGCTAGCGGGAGAGAGAAAGGGAGAGATTTGATCTAGGATCAATGTGTAAAGTATCCATCCGCATATCATTATTATTTTATCATATGCGCTTTATTATGTCTTTAGAATGCATGCTTAAGGGTGTATGATGATGAGACCTTAACAAATATAATAAATTGGTTGCCAATTTGTACACGAAAAACCCTCAAACAATATTAAGCGTCTTTCCTTCCATTGAGTGATTCTCACTCAAGATCCGAGACTGGCATTGGCTTATTGGCCAAAGTCAAGGCCTTTGTCCGTCGAGTATGTGTTTGAATCACGAGATCTTTGTTCCATGTCAGTGTCTTGTCCAAGTTGTGGTTTGTTGGCCAAAGTCAAGACCACTTCTTGTCCATCGACATTGATTACGAAGCTTTCCATGGTCAATGGGTCACGCTTAATTGGGATCACTAAGTTTGTTGTGCCAAAGCCAATGCTTAGTTGATTCAGAGGAAAAATGTTAGGTAATACATTGGATGTATTGGCATATATAAGATATATGTTTCGGACTTAGATGTCCCCCTACCAGATCTAGGAATTGGATTGGATCCAATCGATCTTAGAGATCTACCTAGTTAATTATCATACAATTTGTTGGCCAAATTCAAGATTGTGTGATATTTAACGGGATCCTAGCCCACTAGGAAACGCGGTTTCCCGAGTACTCGACAGAGGGTTAGAGGCTCGCCAAAAAATAGTGGGAGGCAAGAATTGAATTTGCAATACTCGTTTAATTACTTGCCATACGCGCTCAAACAAATATCAATTCGTCAAAGAAATTAAATGTTAGTTGGACTAATATTTAAATTGTTGTTTTAATAAATAGTTGGACTATATTCAAACTATTCATTTATAGTTGATTTTATAATTGA
This sequence comes from Zanthoxylum bungeanum, assembly GCA_019454045.1. NCBI lineage: Eukaryota > Viridiplantae > Streptophyta > Magnoliopsida > Sapindales > Rutaceae > Zanthoxylum > Zanthoxylum bungeanum. Next base: position 126,116 of record SKCR01034254.1, on the reverse strand, counting down.
ATTATAGTCATCAATATAATTGATTTTAATCTATTAAATTATAGTTGATTAAATAGTTGGACTATTGTAATCATTATAATAAATAGTACCTAAATCGTTGATTAAATAGTTGGACTATTAGAATCAAGATAAAATTGAAAGATTGGCATTTAAAACATAATCCTAGGGAAAATGTGTTTAAATGGTTTAATTTTCAAATTGGGAATAAATTTCAGGATGGTCCTGGAAAAATAATAAGTTATTTTATTTGATAAAATAATATATTAGGCCTAAGCCCGGGGTTAAGCAAACAGTAGAGCATAATCTTTAGAAGATTATGTGATGATAACTTTAGTGCTTAGTCCATTACACTTACCGTAGTAGACTCCTTAATTTCTGAATCAGAACTAAGGATTAGATCTTTAAAGTATGATAAAGAAATCGAAGGATTTTCATAGATCTATTTTAGATCATAGAAGTATTAAAATTGCAATAATAACTCTTGGAGAGTTAATGACTATTCTCAATGAGATAAAGTCAAAACTTTGCAATTAGGCAAGTAGCGCAAGACGCACCTTACTTCGATATTCTAGAAGGCCAAGGCTTGGCCAAAGGCTTCAGGGATATGAAAAGGGTAAAGGCAAAATCATTATAATCTTCTAGGAAGATAAATGACATATCCCAAAATGTCTGCTTAAATGTGGCAAACGAGATCGCGGAAGCGTGACTGCCGTTTGGACAAAGCAGACATGAAGTAATTGAAGACGAGCAAGGCTCTGACTTCAAATATGTTTGTCAACATTATGTTCACTACTAGTATTAAAATTGGATTTTAAATAATTAGTGTGATATATATATATATATATATATATATTGATGTTCAGAATCTATTTTGAACAGGATACTGACTTCAATAGAGATTTATCTGCGAATTGGAAACGAGACGCAAGTCACTGTTTTAACCGTAGATACCTGAGTTTAGGAACTACCTTCGGGTGTGTACCTAAATTTGGAAACTGTTATAATGTAACTAGTGTGACTAGATACATTATCTCTATATCAGTGTTTAACCCGTTGCGGGTGAACCTTTATATTCTAAAACACTAAAGTGTTTCATTATATAAAGATGATATTGAGATAAACACATTAGATGTGAATAACAGCATTTATATTGTGAATATAAATAAATCTCAATTATATAACATGACAAACAAATAGCTCCAACTGATTTGATCATGTGAAACTAATTGTGGCATTGTTGTCAGGGACACAATCAAACAAGACTCGTATATCCGCACTTTTGAAGTGTGGGTACTATGACTAATTTGATTCTAATCAAATAAAAGTCTACGAATCTAGTTTATTGGGCAATGTGCCTATAAAACACCTTTACTTAGTAAAAGTGAAAATGCCACCGATCTGTTAGCCCTAATTCATAGTGACGAAAGTGGGCCCATATCTAGCTAGGCTAGAGGTGAATATGAATGTTTCGTGACCTATACGGATGTGGCATCGCGTTATGGTTATGTGTTTCTTTTGAAGAAACACAAATCGGAAACTTTTATAGTTTCGACACGAAATAGATGAATAGATCGGCTAAAGTATAAAACCGTCACGGTAAGACCGTAATGGAAAATACTTAGGCAATAAGTTTCTAAAATACTTGAAAGAGTATAGTATTCTTTCAATGAGGACTCCTTCCGGAACACGTCAAATTGACAGTGTGTCCGAACCAAGTAACCAAATTTTGTTGGACATGATAAGGTTAATCATGAGTCGCTCTGAGCCACCATTTCCTTAAACGGATAAGCATAAACAATGCAGAACTTATTTAGAATAAGGTTCCATAAAATCTATTTGACAGATATCATATTAGATAAAAACGGGAAAGAAACCAGGTTTCTCATTCCTGATAATTTGGGAATGCTAGGCATATGATTGGATGATACCAAACTAAAAACCAAATTGGATAAGTGCCAATTCTAGGTTATCCTAGGGATACCAAAGTATTGTACTTATACATCTCACAAGAGAACAATTAGATTGTTGCTCGCCATGTAGTTTTCCTAAAAGGAATACCGATATGCAGTGGTAAGTGGGAGGATAGTAAAACTCGATGAAAATCGGAGTAATACTGTTCAAGGCACCGAATCTTAATGGAACACATATAGTTCATCAAGGATGAAACTATAACATTAATCTTCGAATACACAAGAACCACGTATGTCGGAGAGAGTCAGAAAACAACATGGGGTATGGGTTTCTGATCTCACCTCATTAAGATGTCTATCTTATTGAGGTATACCAACTGACTACGTATGAGGAAGTGATACAAGGTATCGACTTCCTATTATAACAAAGTGTCATGAGTCCAAATTGGATTCCATGTATATCAACAAGTTTGGATACTAGTTGATGTACCGCAAGGCATTGTGCCTATTGGTACTTTATAAGTCTTCGAGGAAGACAGACATGGATGGCAACATACCAACGTATAAAGCTAGGCTTTTAGCGGAAAGGTATCGTTATCAACATTGTGTTGATTACGATTCAACCTTTTACCTGTTGCCATGGTAAATCCATTTGGAAAATGCTTGCTAACGCTGCATGTTTCATTTATGAAATATGACAGCTGAACGGGAAAATTGCTTTCCTGAAAATGAAACCTTTTTGGAGGATGTTTACAACATCCTGTCGGTTTTGTCGTACCAAAACTAGCAAACAAGGTTTGCAGGTTATTAGATCAATGTTTGGATTGAAACAAGCATAGGTTCGTAGAATTATCGTTTTGATGTAATCATAATAGTTTATGATTTAATTCAAAATGAAAATGATTCTTGTGTATATAAGAGGGTTAGTGGGAGCGCACTGACAGTGGCTGTCCTATAAAATAATGATGATATGTCATTTCTTGGAAATGATATTCCCATAAATAACAATCGGCGAAAGCTTGGCTTTCGAAAACTCTCTGTGGAATCGTACATTGAAAAATATACGCGACCTGGTGTCTCATACGCTTTGAGCATATGGATTCACAAACAGTCCAATCCGAGTGATAGTCACTGGATTGAAGTTAAGAACATACTTAGTGTCTTAGAGAACTAAGGATGCTGTCTTAAACTATGGAGATGGAGAACTTGAAGTGACTAGGATCACTGTAGTAAGTTTCCTAAACCGATAAAGACGACTATAAGTCGCAAACGGTACTACAAAGTTTGAATGACGGGACAGTGAGCCGGAAATCTTCCAAGCAAGATACTTTTACTGTATAAACAACAAATGCGGGTTATTACTGTAGCTGAAGCGGTAATAGAAGCCTTCTGGGTCGATAAAAAATCTAATTAGATTAGATATAATTCTGTTAGCAGCTGAGCTAGGCGTCAGCACAGGCTAAAGAATTAATGGTCTCATCAACGATCCAGATATATACTTCGGATATTCATCTGATTCGTTCGGATCATACATCGTAGCGATGTGATGATCGAATAAATCGCATCAGATGATAGTCATGCAAATCCGCTGACGAAAGTCTTTCATCAGCAATTTGAGCCAACCGTACATAGTTCGGGTGTAAGACACTCGAGTGACTGGCTATAGACCAAGTGGGAGATTGTTGGACAATTATGACCCATAGCTTCACTATTTGTACAGATCACGGTGTTGTTATACAAATTAACTATATGACAAAGGAGATTGCACTCTTATCATTTGTGATTAGATCACCTAGATATATAAATGATAGGAGGTCCCTGTGATTTGTTCATGGATTGAGAATGATATGAGAAAGTATCAATCCACAAAGGATAAGTCATTAAACATCCCTAGTCAGAGCATTATCGAGATTGTACATCGATGAATGCGTAAAAGACTAGTATTACACTTGTGCGCGTTGTGAGGGCACAACGGCATAGTTCTCATATATTTGGGTATAGGATACTCATGCAAGTGTAATAGGAGGTTATGTTTCACCGATGGTACGGGAAACAGCTTCGCTCTGGATAAGACCCCCTCAGAATTCCATTGGTAGTATGACTATGTGTCTATGGAAGTCCGAAATCAGGGTAAGTGTATTTGGTTTTAACCTGAGACTTGCACCGCTAATACTTACGACAATCAATATACTTTGGTTGCGGTCGTCCAGGGCTTTAACCGGTTCTATGTATGCCAATGCTAGGTATATTGAGAATCGTAGTGTGTTGGGTGTGATGTCAAGACGGAAGTGTCACTCCAGTCATATGGAGATGATGATCGCGCAGGGATACAGAACTGGTTCTCTATAAAGGTTACAACTGTCGGGATAATATGACTTGGTCATGATTATCCGATAATAAAGAGACTAGTTGCTTGTTATCCGATATATGCTTCGTACGGGGCAGACATTGTACCAGCCCCAGGCCTCGCATGTGATCATCCGATACTGGACAGAAATATGCAATACTACGTATACTACGCCTGATATAGATCATTTATTCCTTTAAGGATATTTCCAGAGAATTGGGTAGGCATGGCGCTTTGCTAGAGGCCAACCTTGTTTGTAAATCGGTATAAACATAGTACGAGGTACTTACGTGTTCAGATAGTCCGACGACCGAATTTACTACCAACATATCCGGGGATCTCATGGGTCGCTTCCCAAAGATTCACCGATGACGTATGACTCACACTTTTAATTAATCTGGGATTAATAAGATGAGAGAGAAAATTAATTTGGGATTAATTGCGGAGATATTTTATCTAGGATAAAATATCAATTAAAGAGAGATAACGATTAATTTGGAATTAATGGACAAAATTAATATATTCGATATATTAAACGAAATTGGATTTCGACGCAGAATTAAAATTAGATTTTAATTCGGGTGAACGAGTTAATTTAGAATTAATTCGTTAGCGACGTGAATAATGATTTCGCTAGGCGTAATAATTTAATTACGACGCAATGAAAAATTCATTAATTTGGAATTATCAAACCCGAGCCCGAGATTATTTGCGAGCACATTCGCATTTCGAATTCGAGTGCGGCACGCAAGTCAAATCAAGCGTCAAATCGCTAGTCGCATCTAGCATCACATCAAGAGTCAAATCATGTCACTTTGAGTGATTTGATAATTGATTAGATTGATTGATTGATGTGGTTGTTGTGGGCATTAATGGCTTTGATTGTTTGACTTTTCAAAAGACAAACTTTTGGTATATGTTTTAGAAATCAAATACCAAAATTAATTAACACATTTTATCTCTCTCTTCTCCAAAATTCTTCATCTCTCTCACGCCCCTCTTGGGCATTTTCTGATTTTATTTTCTGCTGGGCAGAACCGAAATTAGAAGGGAAGCAAGTGCGATTTTGTGGCAAAATCAAGAGTGCTAGAACACTCCGGGATCATGCGAAGGTGATAGGGAAGTCCACCCATGAGCTGGGAATCACCACGATGAAGCTTGGAGCTTGGAAGATGATTCAAAAGGGCTGAACCAGTGAGGACAGCAGTGAACTACCGTGAGCTGTTCCAGTGGGCAGTGAAGAGTTTTTGTTACCTCACGCGTCGCTCAACCGCTTGATGTAAGTATTCCGTGACTTCCTCGAATGTATTCACACATGTTCATACTTGATTTATGATCCTTGCGACCCTTAGAATCTCCAACAAATTGGACCTGCGTGTCCAGCCTATTACCTCTTGACTCTTTGTATTTCTCTTCTCACCTATTCCCCTCAATGTAAATGAGGTTTCTTTAAAAGTGTTATGTAATTGGGTAGAAGTAATATTTGTGCTAGCGGGAGAGAGGAAATGGAGAGATTTGTTCTAGGAACAAAATGTGTTAAGTATCCATCCGCATATCATTATTATTTTATTTATACGTGCCTTATTATGTTTTTAGAATGCATGTTTAAGGGTGTATGATGATGAGACCTTAACAAAGATAATTAATTGGTTGCCAATTACGCGAAAAACCCTCAACATATATTAAGCGTTTTTCCTTCCATTGAATGATTCATTCTCAAGATCCAAGATTGGCACTGGTTTGTTGGCCAAAGTCAAGACCTTTGTCCATCACGGATGTGTTTGAATCATGAAGGCTTTGTTCCATATCGGTGTCTTGTCCAATTTGTGATTTTTTGGCCAAAGTCAAGATCACTTCTTGTCCATCGACATCGATTACGAAGCTTTCCAAAGTCAATGGGTCCCGCTTAACTGGAATCATTAAGTTTTTTGTGCCAAAGCCAAGGCTTAATTGATTCAGAGGAAAAAGGTTAGGGAATATATTGGATATATTGGCATATATAAGATATATATTTCGGACTTGGATGTCCACTTACTGAATCTAGGAATTGGATGAGATCCAATTGATCTTAGAGATCTACCTGGTTAAATATCATACAATTTGTTGGCCAAAGTCAAGGTTGTGTGTTATTTAACGGGATCCTAGACCACTAGGAAACAAGGTTTCCCGAGTACTCAACAGAGGGTTAGAGGCTCGCCGAAAAATAGTGGGAGGCAAGTATTAAATTTGCAAATTCGTTTAGTTACTTGCCAATACGTGCTCATTACAAATTTTTCGTCATCAAATTAATATATTAGTTGGACTAATATTTAATCGTTGTTTTAATAAAACAGTTGGACTGTATTCAAACTACTTCAATTATAGTTTATTATATAATTGGATTATAGTAATCAATATATTTGAATTTAACCATTTAAATTATAGTTGATTATATAGTTAGACTATAGTAATCATTATATTAAATAGTACCTGAAAGCGTTGATTGGATAGTTGGACTATAGCAATCAAGATAATTGAAAGATTAGCGTTTAGAACATAATCCTGGGTGAAAATGTTCTTAAACGCCTTTAATTTTCAAATTGGGAATAAAATTTCAGGATAATCCTGGAAACTGAGAAGTTACTCTATTTGATAGAGAAACCTCTTGGGCCTAAGCCCGGAGTTGAGCAAATCGTAGAACATGATCTTTGGAAGATTCATGTGATGATAACTTTAGTGCTCAATCCATTATGCTTACTGCAATGACATTTTAATTCCGTCATCAAAATTAAGGATTAGATCTTTGTACCATAATGATGAAATTAAAGATCTTCATAGATTTATTCTTAAATCTTAGAAGTATAAATTGCACAAGAAGCTCTTTCGCCCGTGTATGTTAGAGGGTACATCTGTCAAGCACTAGGTGTCACAGATGATTGCTGACATCGATCAGCTAGGTTAGCTGGGGGTTACCTACGTGGTCGAGACCACCAAAGATTTGTTCTTATAGTCTCTTCCCGAATGATGGGGCAGGTTCATTGTGAACCAAGAGAAAACTCTTGGAGAGTTGATGGCTACGCTCTAGGAGGCAGAGCCAGAGCTTATAAAAGGGCAAAGGCAAAACCATCACAAGTCTTTTAGGAAGACAAAAGACATATCCCAAAATGTCTGCCTAAAACTGTGGCAAACAGGGTCACTGTATGCGTGACTGCCGTGTGGACAAGACACACATGAAGGAAGTAAAGAGGGGCAAGGCTCCGACTTTAAATATGTTTGTCATAAACATGTTCGCTACTAGTATTAAAATTGGATTTTAGATACTGAGTGTGGTACATAAATATGTACTGGTGTGCAGTATCTGCTGATTAGCAGGACACTGACTTCAGTTGAGATTCTATTCAAATGAAAATGAGACGACAGTCCCTGTTTTAACCGTAGAAACCTATATTTAGGAAATACCCTTCGGGTGTGTACGTAAATTAGGAAATTGTTACAATGTAACTAGTTTGACTAGAAACATTATCTCTATATCAGGGCTTAACTCGTTGCGGGTATACCTTTATATTCTAGAACACTAAAGTGTTTTATTTTATAAAGATGATATTGAGATAAACACATTAGATGTGAATAACAATATTTATATTTAGAATATAAATGAATCTCAAAAGTATAACATGACAAATAAATAGCTCAAACTGAATTAATCAAATGAGACTTATTTGTGGCATTGTTGTCTGGGACACATTAAACAAGACTCATATATCCACACTTTTGAAGAGTGGATACTAGGACGGATTTGATTCTATTCAAATAATGTCTACGAATCTAGTTTATTAGGCAAAGTGCCTAAAATACCTTTTACTTGGTAAAAGTGTAAGTGCCACCGATCTGTTAGCCCTCGTTCATAGTGACGTAAGTGGGCCCATATCTAGCTAGGCTATAGGTGGATATGAACACTTCGTAACCTTTACAGATATGGCATCACGTTATGGTTATGTGTTTCCATTGAAACACGAATCAGAAACTTTTGATAATTCAAAGAGTTTCGACACGAAGTTGACACACAGATCGGCTAAAGTATTAAAACATCATGATTAGACCATGATGGAAAATACTTAAGTAATAAGTTTCTCAAATATTTAAAAGAGTATAGTATTCTTTCATAGTGGACTCCTCCCGGAACACCTCAATTGAGCGGTGTGTCCGAACGGAGAAATCGAATTTTGTTGGACATAATAAGGTTAATCATGAGTCGCTCTGAGCTACCATTTTCCTTCAAGGGATACGCATTAAACAGTGAAAAACTTATTTTGAATAAGGTTCCATAAAATCTGTTTGACAGACTTCATATTAGATATGAACAGGAAAGAAACCGGGTTTTCTCATTCCTATAGATTTAGGTATGCTGGGCATAAGTTTGGATGATACCAAACTAAAACCAAAATTGGATAAGTGTCTAAATTGTAGGTTATCCTAGGGTAACCAAAGTATAGTACTTATACAACTCACTATAGAACAATGTAATTGTTGCTCGCCATGCGGTTTTCCTAAGAGGAATACTGATATGCAGTGGTAAGTGGGAGGAAAGTAAAACTCGATGAAAATCGAAGTAATACTATTCCAGGCACCGAGTCCTCATGGAACACAAACAGTTCATCAGGGATGAAACTATACCAATAATCTTCGAATACACAAGAACCGCGTAAAGCTGATGAACTGTTTGTGATCCATAAAGCTGTCAATCTTATTGAGGAAGACAAACCGACTACGTATGAAGAAGTGATACAAGGTATCGACTCCCTGTTATGGCAAAGTGCCATGATATCCGAAATGGATTCCATGTAAACCAACCAAGTTTGGATACTGGTTGATGTACCAGAAGGCATTGTGCCTATTGGTACTGTATGAGTCTTCAAGGAAGACAAACATGGATGGAAATATACCAACGTACAAAGCTAGGCTTGTAGCGAAAAGGTATCGTTATCAACATTGTGTCGAATATGATGAAACCTTTACATGTTGCCATGGTTAAATCCATTTGGATAATGCTTGCTAAAGCTGCATGTTTCATTTATGAAATATGGCAGCTGAATGTCAAAATCGCTTTCCTTAAACGGAAACCTTTTGGAGGATGTTTAAAACATCCTGACGGTTTTGTCGTACCAAAACAAGCAAACAAGGTTTGCAGGTTATTCGATCCATTTATGGATTGAAGCAAGCATTACGTTCTTGGAACTATATCATTTTGATGTAATCATAATGGTGTATGATTTAATTCAAAAACGAATATGATTCTTGTGTATATAAGGAGGTTAGTGGGAGCGTACTGACAATGAATGTCCTATATAATGATGACATGTCATTTCTTGGAAATGATATTCCCATAATACAATCGGTGAAAGCTTGGCTTTCATGAAAATTCTCCGTAGAATTCTTGGGAGAAACAACTTTTATTCTAGGAATAAAGATCTACTGGGATATATCTAAAGGTTGTTGACACTCTCCAAGAACTCGTACATTGAAATATATGTACCCAACCTGGTGTCTCATATGCTTTGAGCATATGGAGTCACAATCAGGCCAATCCAAGTGATAGTCACTGGATTGATGTTAAGAACATCCTTAAGTATCTTAGATGAACTAAGGATGCTTTCTTAAGTTATGGAGAATAAGAACTTGAAGTGACTGGGTTCACTACTACAAGTTTCCAAACCGATAAAAACGACTATAAGTCGTAACAAAGGTACTATATAGTTTGAATAACGAAACAGTGAGCTGGAAATCTTCCAAGCAAGATACTGTTGCCGAATAAACAACAAAAGCGGAATATTGTTGTAGCTGAGGCAGCAATAGAAACCATTTGGATCTTAATAATCCTAATTGGATTAGGTATAGTTATGTTAGTAGCTAAGCTAGGCTACAGTACAGGCTAAAGAATTAATGGTCTCATCAACGATCCAAGTATATACTTCAACTATTCATCTGATTCGTTCAGATCATACATCGTGGCGATGTGATGATTGAATAAATCGCATCGTTGATAACTTTGCAAATCCACTGACGAAAGCAGTTTCTCAGCAGAAGTTTGAGCGAACCGTACATAGTTCAAGTGTAAAACACTTGAGTGATTGGCTATAGGCCAAGTGGGAGATTGTTAGACAATTATGACCCATAGCATCACTATTTGTACAGATCATAGTGTTGTTGTACAAATTAACTATGTGACAAAGGAAATTGCTCTTTTATCATTTGTAATTAGATTACCAAGATATATAAATGATAAAAGGTCCTTATGATTAGTACCGGATTGAGATGATATGAGACAATATCAATCCACGAAGGTTTAATCATTAAATATCCATAGTCGTAGTATTATCGAGATTGGAAATCGATAATGCGGAATAGACTAGTATTACACTTGTGCACGTTGTGGGAGCATAACAGCATAGTTCTTATATATTTGGGTATTGGATACTCATGCAAGTGTAATGGGAGGTTGTGTTTACCGATGGTACGGAAACAGCTTCGCTCTGGATAGACCCCTCGGAATTCCATTGGCAGTATGACTATGTGTCTATGGAAGTCCGAATCAGGGTAGGTGTATTTGGTCTTAACTTGAGACTTGCACCGCTAATACTTGTGACAATCAGTATAATTTGGTTTTGGTCGTCCAGGGCTTTAACTGGTTCTGTGTACGCCTCTTCTAGGTATATTGAGAATCGTAATGTATTGGGTGTGATGTCGAGATGGAAGTATCACTCTAGTCATAGTGGAGATGATGATCACGTAGGATACAGAACTGGTGCTCTTATATGCTGCAGCTATCGGGATATTATGACTAGGTCATGTTTATCCGATTATAGAGACTAGTTACTAGAGATTTGATATGTGCTTCGTACGGGACATACACAATTCCAGCCCCAGGCCTAGCACGTGACATTCGATACTGGATCGCAATACGCAATATTACGTATACTACGTCTGATATAGATTACATATTCCTTTAAGAATATTTCTGGAGAATTGGGTAGGCACGGTGCTTTGCTAGAAGGCAACCATGTCTTGTAAATCGGTAAAATATAGTACTAGGTACGTACGTGTTCGGATAGTCCGACGACCGGATTTACTGCCAACATATCCGGGGATCTCATGGGTCGCTTCTCGAAGATTCACCGATGACGTATGACTCGCACATTATTAATCTGGGATTAATTATAAGAGAGACAAAATTAATCTGGGATTAATAACGGAGATATTTAATCTGGGATAAAATACTATTTAAAAAGAGAGAACGATTAATTTGGAATTAATCGATAAAATAATATATTCGATATATTAAACAAAATTAGATTTCGACGCGGAATTAAAATTAGATTTTAATTCGGGCGAACGAGTTAATTTAGAATTAATTCGCTAGCGATGTGAATAGTAATTTTGTTAGGCATAATTATTTAATTAAATTTGATTTAGTTACGTCGCAACGGAAAATTTGTTAATTTAGAATTAGCGAACCCAAGCCCGGGAGTGTTTGCGAGCCCACTCGCATTTCGAATTCAAGTGCGGGCCACAAGTCACATCAAGCGCCACATCATTAGTCATTCTTGTGATGTAAGTCACATCACTTTGAGTGATGTGATGGTTGTCACTTGTGATTGATGGTGGTGGTTGGAAGGCTTAAATGCCTTGTACCTTTTTTGAATTTGGTATATCATTTAATTGATTTTTGAAATCAATTACAACCAACACTTGACATCTTCATCTCTTTCCTCTCTCAATACTCTCGGCCAAGGGCCATTTTTTCTCTCTTCACACAAGGGAAAATGTGAAGATTTGTTGCAAATTTTCACAAGTGCTAGCACACATTAGGAGTCATCCAAAGGTGATAGGGAAACCCATCTATGAGCATGGAATCTACAAACAAAGCTTGGAGCTTGGATATTCAACTTGGAGCACAAAAAAGAGCCATGGCCGAAACTTGGAAGAAAAGCTTGAAGAATTTTTGTTGTTCATCGCATCGCAAAAGCCGATCAAAGTTAACTTAACTTTGTTGTATTCACACATGTTTTACGCTTAAACCGATCTTGGTTTGACCTTAGAAACCGAACACCGATAGGTCAAACCAACCTAGATATCTTAATTATGCTCTGTTATTATTTTTTATGCTCAATATGGTATAATTATTTATTTTTTCTTTTCTCGTCTCTTTTTTTCTTTTCGAACTTTTTCTTCTCTTTTTTTTTTCAACCCACCTACCCTTTAAAGTAGTATTTCTCCTCATGGTGGTCCTAACACTCGCCCATGGGTAGCTTCACGATTATCGATTATAGGTGGTTTAATTTCTTTCTTTATAGACTTTTTTTTTTAACCATACCACACATCATTACACTAGCAAATCATGATAGACATCTAAGCAAACAATTATTCATCGACATGCAATTTCTTCAACTAGTCACTTTGCCAACTACTTAGGTTGTCACTACAAAAACCCATCATTAAGTGCTTACGAGTCTAACCTAGATCAATTACTCAATGTATCAAATAAAAGTATATTAAAGAACTTATCGTTTCTAAGATTTCACCCTAAAACAAACAATATCATCATTGAACTTATGTTTTACTATTACGGACTAAAAACAAACAAAATAATTTTTTTTTTAATAGAATAACCGGTATTTTATAACATGTATTATCATGCGCATGTATACACCCCCAACCCAGAACTTGTATTGTCCTCAATGTAAGATAAATATAAAGAAACATGATTAAGGAACAACACTACTAGGCATGGAGTTGATCAGGCTCCTGCTGGTGAGACTTTAGTTGTGTGGGTTGTGCTAACACCTGCATAAATACTCATGGAAATAATAAACAGACAATTAGCACACAATAAAATAAAACTAAAATAAAGAAAATAAAATAAATGCAGATGCAATGGTTGCCTCCCCGCTAGCGCTATGTTTAATGTCTTCAGCCAGACATAACCACTTAATGTTGTCATGGTGGCTTCCATGTAGTGAACTGATGAAGGCCTGTGAAAGAAGTTTTGTCTAGCTGTTGCAGTTTATCTATTGATCCCCCAGGGTCTAGTGGTTGAGATTGTAGGCTGGACATATGTAAAAGTTGGTTTAAACTCCTTTTTAACTTCCCAGTGATCATCTTCAAATGAGCACTAACTCTCTTTTTCCTCATTTTACGGTTCTTTGGGGTCAATTTCATTTTGGAATGGTGTGATTAATGTTGTGAAGAAGCTGTTTATGGTAAGATTATGTCTAACATTTATGTATATTGGCACTCATTATCACCTTGTGGTTGTTTTTCAACATGAAAAATATTTATTTCCAGTGTCATATTCCCAAATGATAGCTTCATGAGACCATTCATGCAATTAATAAGGGCATTAGCTGTAGCAAGAAAAGGTCTACCTAAAATTAGTGGAATTTTTGACTCAGTTTTAACCATAGACTGATTATCTAATATCAGTAAATCAACGGGGTAATAGAATTTATAAATTTGAACTAAAACATCCTCAACTACTCCCCGCGGTGCTCTGATAGAACGGTAAGCTAACTTTCAAACTATAGATGTAGGTTTAATCTCACCAAGCCCTAACTGCATATAAATAGAATATGGCATAAGATTAACACTAGCACATAAATCTAATAAAGCTTGACCGAACTCATGTGTGCCAATGTGACAAGTAATGGTAGGACACCCTGGATCTTTATATTTTGGTGGAGTCCTATGTTCAATTACTGCACTAGCCTGCTCTGTCAATAATGCAGTCTTCTTCACATGGTGTTTTCTCTTTATGGTACATAGATCCGTTAAAACCTTCGCATAAGTGGGAACTTGTTTTTATCACATGTAACAGCGGAAGGCTAATCTTTACTTGCTTAAGATGTTCTAGGATCTCACCATTTGGGTCTATAGCTCTCGCTATAAGAAATGCGTCTCTTGATCTGCCTGAGGGGTATTTTCATTACTATCCTTACTGGCTCCTGCAATGTTGGAAGTGTCATGCAAGCCTACCTCCTAACCACTCCTAGTGATTATTGCATTAACACCCTTACATTGGATACCTCATGATCAGTCTGCGCCATGTGTTGCCCTTGTGGATTTGGTTGAGCCTGAGATGGGAATTTTCCTTGTTCTTACACAATAGGGCATTCGTCAACTTAGATACTTGACTCTTAATCTCCTTATTATCTTCAACTACCTGATCTATCAGTGACTCAAACCTTAGATTGGTTTTTCTCTGGGCCTATATAAATGCTTGCATAGTATCCTCTAAGGAATTCCGAGGAACGATAGGTGTATGATACTGGGGGGCACTGAAACCTTTGGTTTGTGGTGTCTGGGTAGGCTGATAAGACTCCTATTTCTAACTAAGATTGAGATGGTTCCACCAACTGGGATTATAGGTATCTGAATAAGGTGTGTATAGCTTCTTGTACATCCCTAAAGTGTTGCAGTGTTCCTCATATATGCCCCTCATCTCACCATGTACCGGCACTCTTGGGCTAGATGCTCAGTTCCCTTACACACAAAGCATACCCTTTGAGGTTCTAAATGGGCTATTGCATGCAAATTCTGGCTATCCTTAGCTTTTAAGGCTCCTAACTGTCTAGTTAATAACTCAACTTATGCCTTAGGACTATCATCTTCCCTAAAGTGGTGTATGCCTCCGCTAGAAGGAGTGGGGTATGTCCTATCAGTGCTATTAATGGCATTAGGTCCAGTCCAAATGTGAGATTTCTCAGCTAAGTCATTTAAGTACTCTAATGCCTCATTGGGGTCCTTTCGGATGAACTCATCATTGCATATTGTCTCAATAAATTAGCGCTCTCTAGGGGTTAAACCGTCATAAAAATAGCCCACTAAGCGCCAACTCTCATATCCATGGTGAGGACAACTCGCTAATATCTCCTTATACCTCTCTCATGTTTGATAAAGGGTTTCACTGTCTTTTTGTGAGAAGATAGATATTTGTCTTTTCAAGGAATTCGTCTTATGGTGTGGGAAGTAATTATTAAAGAATGCATGAGTCATCTCGCCCCATCATCCTATTGACCGAGGTCGTAGAGAATACAACCAGCTTTTAGCTCTATCCTTAAGGGCAAAGGGGAAGAACTTAAGTCTAATTATGTCAGTGGTTCCAAAACGGTCATGGAAAGTTACTACAACCTCTTCAAACTCTATAATGTGCACATAAGGGTTCTCGTTCTCCAAACCATGAAAGGTTGGGAGATATTGTATCATTCTAGGCTTAAAATCTATTTACGGTGCATTATGAGGAAACATGATGCACGAGTCCTCATAAGTGTTCTCTCATATTCACTCATAGTATGTGCACTAGACATGGAAGGTGTGGCAAAGAGATTGTCAAACAAACTCTCTGAGTCTGAGTTTTCCTCTTCAATCCTAACAAATCTACCAAACCTATCACTACGTCTAGGCATGCAATTAAACACAGGTAAAATGAGAAACAGGAATAAAAGAATAAACTAAAAATAAATAAATCAATAATTCAATAATTCAAAATTAAAATTAAAACTGAAATAAAATTAATGAAATAAAAAATAATTATAAAAAAAAAAAAAACAAAACTAAACTAAAATTGAAATAAAATAAAAATAATTAAATAAATGAATGAATAATAAAAAATAAGATGGAACGAAGTTACCGATATTGTTGTTGACCAAGCAAACTTGCTCATTTTACTTGTATTTACGGTTATCGCAATATAACTGGGGTGTCGATTCCTCAAAGAGATGGTTACAGAGAACTGATTTACTTAAACAAAATATTACCAGTAACTTAATTAAATAGAAAGGTTGAATTGATAATATAAGATAAAAACTATGGAAAATACTTTAAGAATATCAGCAGAGAAAGGCAGCAAAGCGTCGGAAATCCCTCTTGTATCAAATCTCTATAATTAGTTATTGATTTCTGTTATTACTCAATTGAAGGTTTCACATCCCAAACCAACAATCGGAAGATATTCAATTCTAAACATATTAAATTCCAATGTAACCAATGATTTAATTTCTCTATGTTAACAGCACACGAAGTTATCGTTATGACCTATCTAACGTCGACAATATACCATCAGGAAATACTGTAGCAGAAGACCAACTCATAAAATAACTTTACCCGTCACAACTGGGTTCCCCAATCACATATAGAAAAAGTATGACTGAATCTATATGCAAGTTGAATAAACACAGTCTCTGGATTCATAAATCATAGAATAATAAAGAATAATAAACATCAATTGTATTAAACGTTTAAGAGTATTTAGGAATTAACAACATGAATATAAGAACTTAAATACAAGAGTTCATCTTTAGCTTTTCCTAGGAGATTAGTTATTCATGGAAGAAATAGACATAGCCTGAAGAGATTGCAGTAGCATCATGTCTGGTATGAAGTTTCTTCGTTCTTCGATCTCAAATTTGTGTTTGTGGCTCTTTGTTGTGTGTTTCTTCTCTTTTTTTTCTCCTCATTTTCTCCCCTTTTAGGGTTTTGGACGAGCTTCGGTTTAGATAGAGAATTCACGGATGCCTTATTTGCGTAAAAACAAACTAAACAAAAAAACCCTGGAATACGTTTCCATGTCGTGACGCGTGGCCGATTTTCTGGTTTCTCCGATTCTGTGATTCAGCTCTTCCCGTGTGCTTCCAATGCGTCTGCAAGGTCCTGAAACATTGTAATTGCTCCAATCTTCATGTTCCATTGCTCCCTAATAATAAGACACAAAATAAACTATAATTAAGATTAAATATAATTAGTGATGTTCAACGTACATTTTCATGTACTTATCAGTTCGCTCCCAGCATCTTATCGCCAATTCGTAATGTATTTCAACATGAATGGGATTATATGTTCCTACCATGAACTGCATAGGATGCTGATCATAGCGGAAGAGGACCTAAGGAATGGACTACCGACTCGCCCTCTGAAACCTACTTCACTTTCTACTTCTTCACAAGCCAGGCCAAAGGGAAAGAAGACGAAAGTGAAGAAGAAGAAGGGTTTTGGTCCTCCACCGCAAGGAAAGATAGCTAAGACCAATAGGGCGTTTGAAGACAATGTAGGAAAAGCTTTCCTCGCGCGGCGGAATGGTGTAAAGCTCACGGATCGGACTTGAAAAATTTTTCTGCCCTTCTCCTATGAATGTCGAATCTGACCAGCAGGTATACTGAAATTTTACTTATGTTTCGGACAAGATTTCAGCCCCGGAACGCCCATGAAACAGTCCCCGAACAGCCCCTGAATTGCATTGAAATATAGGACTATTTCGGACCCGTAATGTGCCCGAACTGCACCCAAATCAGCCACTGATTTTCAAGACTAACAATGATGTTTCAGGTCTGATTTTTCACTCAAAAATCAGTCCTAACACAGCCCCAAAATTACCCCAAGTGTTTCCCAAAATTCTGGATTAAATAAAATTCAAACTGAACCCCGTTACTCTTGTGTATGGTGCGGCAATGAGAACAATGAGACACCTCACTGCTGTGAGATGTAATAGATGAAGAGAATGATTTTGGTTCAACGCCACAAGGTCTTCCGTACTATATCTCGCAACTAATGGAAACAAGTGTGGGCTTGACTCACACAAATTAAATCCCTAAACACTTTAGAGATTTTTGTCACAAGCAATTTATTTTTTTCTTTTTCTTCTTTTTAGTTTCTCAACTTTTGAGAGAATGGAGAAGATAAAGAAAGGTGGCTAGGGTTGCAAATGAAAGGCTTAGGAAAATAAAAATCATATTTTTCTTTTTATAGTTAGGGTTTAATTTTACAAAATCAAACAAACCCTACCTCTCCCACTATGTACAAGAATCGGCCATAGCATAGGGAAATATTAATTTTTGCAACTCCAACATTAACTTTCCATAAAGCCAATATATGTTACAAAAATAAATATTTTATTAGCCTTTTGAAAATCATAACTTCCAAAATAACACCAAGGGTTTCCAAAACCCAAAAATTGGAAATTCCAAGTTTAGCCTTATTAAATTGTATCAAATATAATTTAATATTATCCATTTAAATTATATCATATATAATTTAATTATTAATAATAAATAATTATCATATAATCATTTATTATATAAATGATATATTGACTTTTAATATATGGTTCCATGTGTGACAAATAATATTATTAATTATATTAATAATATTTATACATATGTGAGTATATAATTGGACCATCCAATTATATTAAATCCGCTATAGTAAATCGAGCTAGCACGGGGACCAAATGTACCTACGGTTCTGAGCTCCAACAATCTCGAAATATTAATTAAGCTCTTAATTAAATATTCCGAATAACTCTGGGTTATTCCACGAAAAACGTGAAGTTGCACTCTCATTATCGCGTATGATATATTAAGCCGAACTAAGTCGGTGTTCATCGATATAGTCATTACATACAAATTGACCCTTCACGAGTATCTCGTAAGAGCTGGGTCATAATGTTCGTTATACCCCTCTAATTATTTTTACCATAAGTACCATTGATTCTCTAATAAACGATTTATTCATAACCATTATGAATTTTAATCTTTCCATTCGTAAATAGAAACACTTGAGCGCTCAAATCGTTCATGCACCGAATCAACCCTTAAAAAAGATACTCATCTACTCCTCACAAGAAGGAGTGAACTCCAGGTCTATGTAAAAGGTTCCCAGCTATACAACAGACCATGCCCCCAAAGTACGTAGCTATTGGTCGGGACTGCTACACCAACCTCACCTTTTGTAAATCAAAGGACATAGCCTACCATGCAAGAGTTCGTAGTACACTCAGGATTAAGATCAATCTATATATGACCATCTAGTAGATCGAAATGACTTTCTTTGTTTAACGGATATTAAAATAATCTCATTTCCATCTGGGTCCAGTCCTATATGATCACATCATACAGGGTGCCTTCATTCTCATGTCTCTACATGGACGATCCCGGATCAAGGTCGTCATACAAATATAGAATTGACCGCAACTATAGATAAACCACAAACAAAGTACCCGCTTTGTTTGCTCTCTATGGACTATTTAAGTTTACTAACTTCAGACTTAAACCCTCTTGTGCATGACACTCATACACTAAGTCTGATGTACATAAGTAATCTAGGGTATTCAAGATAATTTATAATATGCGAAAATTAAACAAACACTTTGATAAATGAATAATGCATCATTTTATTTCAAAAGACATAAAACCGTTTACATCATATATAGCTCTAGGGCATACATTCCAACAATCTCCCACTTGCACTAGAGAAAATGGGACATGTCACGTAATCTTAGACCATCTATGTGACCTTCAAAAACTTTAGCTGACAAGGTCTTTGTAAACAGATCTGCCATGTCCCTATGAATTTCCTCTCTATATGTTTTCCCCTCTTGTGGCTTCTTGGTTCTTTGGATTTTGCCACTGCACCACTATTATCACAATAAAGTGTTAGTGGTGTATCCATATCTGGAACAACTTCCACATCTCCCAAGAATTTGCGAAGCCAGACTGCTACCTTAGTTACTTCACAAGCTGCTACATATTCAGCCTCCATGGTGGAGTTAGCAATGCAAGATTTCTTTATACTCCACCATACTAGAGCCCTACCACCTAGGGTAAACACTGATCCAGATGTTGATTTCATAAAATCGGCATCTGTCTAAAAATCAGAGTCTGTATATCCCATTAGGATCATATCCTCACCGGAATATACAAGCATATAATCTCTCGTTCTCTTAAGATATTTGAGAATGTGCTTCATAGCCACCCAGTGATCCAATCCTGGGTTCGACTGAAACCTACTGACTACTCCCACTGCAAAACAGATGTCTGGTCTCGTGCATAACATAGCATACATGAGACTGCCAACTGCTGAGGCATATGGGATATGTCTCATTTCCTCAACATCTTGAGGTGTCTTAGGAGATTGTTCATTTGACAAATGAATTCCATGCCGATAAGGCAGATTGCCTTTATTGGAATTCTGTATCCCAAATCGCACAAGGATCTTGTCGATATAGGATGCCTGAGATATAGCTAACAGTCGTTTCTTACGATCCCGAAGTATCTGAATCCCAAGAACATAACTGGCCTCTCCCAAATCTTTCATTTGGAATTAGTTAGCTAGCCAGGTTTTCACGTCCGATAATATCTTTACATCATTCCCAATGAGTAAAATATAATTGACATATAAAACAAGGAAAACCACATTCCCATCAATGACACGCTTGTATACACAAGGTTCATCAACATTCTGCTCAAAGTCATAAGACTTGATCGTGGTATCAAATCTTATATTCCAAGATCGAGATGCCTGCTTAAGTCCATAAATGGACCTTTGCAGTTTGTAAACCCTTTGCTCTTGACCTTGGGCTATGAACCCCTCTGGTTGTATCATATAGATACTCTCATCAAGATTGCCATTCAAGAATGCAGTCTTGACATCTATTTGCCAAATTTCATAGTCATAATATGCGGCAATGGATAGAAGAGTGCGGATGGATTTAAGCATGGCTACTGGCGAGAAAGTTTCCTCATAATCAACTCCCTCTTTCTGGGTATAACCTTTGGCCAGTAGCCTAGCCTTAAAGGTATGTACCTTCCCATATGCTCCCTTCTTCCTCTTGTAGATCCACTTGCAACCTATGGGTTTCACCCTATCAGGTTGGTCTACAAGTTCCCAGACTGAGTTAGAGTACATGGACTCCATCTCCAGGTTCATGGCTTTGAGCCATTCCACTTTGTCAGAATCATCCATTGCACTACGATAGCTCAATGGATCATCTATGCCATTACTGGATGCGACAACTTATTCCTCTCCAACCCCAATGTAGCGATCAGGTTGTCGTACAACCCTCCCACTGCGTCTAGGTGTAGATCATTCTGACAAACTTGCATCTGACTCTCAGATGTCAAAGGTGCTATGTATTTGTCAACTGTCGTTGATGATGCTGTGCTGTTCGAACCAGCAAGTAACTCCTCGAGTAACACCTTACTCTGAGGCTTGAACTCCCTCATATAGTCATCCTCTAGAAACGTAGCATTTATCGATACAAATACTTTATTATCATCAGGACTATAGAAGAATCCACCCCTAGTCTCCTTAGGATAGCCTACAAATAGGCACACCTTGGAACGTGGCTCCAACTTTGTATTCTTATTCTTCAGCACATGTGCTGGACACCCCCATATGTGGAAATGTCATAAACTAGTTTTACGACCATTCCATAACTCTAATGGAGTCTTAGGAACAGACTTAGATGGAACTACATTAAGGATATGCATTGCAGTTTGTAGTGCATATCCCCAAAATGAACTAGGCAATGAGCTATAACTAAACATAGATCTCATCATGTCTAGTAGGGTCTGATTTCTCCTCTCTGCAACACCATTTTGATGTGGTGTTCCAGGTGCTGTGAGCTGGGATACTATCCCATGCTCAACTAAGAATTCCTTGAAATCTCTGTCGAGGTATTCTCCTCCACGATCCGATCGTAGAGTTTTGATTATCTTACCTAATTGGTTCTCAACCTCAACACGATACTCTTTGAACTTTTCAAATGTATCTGATTTGTGATGCATTAGGTAAACATACCCATATCTAGAATAATCATCAATGAATGAAATGAAGTATTCATAACCTCATCGGGCTTTTACATTCATCTGTCAGCAAATGTCCGAATGTATTAGCTTAAGTGGTTGACTAGCTCTTATACCTTTTCCAGTAAAAGGTCTCTGGGTCATTTTTCCTTCTAAACAAGATTCGCAGACTGGTAAAGTTCCGAGCTTTAACTGGTTTAAGGCTCCGTTCTTTATCAATCTTTCTATCCTATCAAGGTTGATATGACCAAGTCTAAGATGCCATAGATATGTGTCATCGTGAGAAATCTTTGGCCGTTTAGTTTTAGGTTTCTCAACCTTAAACATTTCAGCATTGAGCAGTGACCTATGTGTTAACGGTCTTAACACATACAAGTTATTTTCTGAGTCTCATGTGCATATAGTTAATCCATTTTTAAAAATAATAACCAAATTGCTATTAAAAGAAACTGAATAACCATCATCCAAAAGTTTAGAAACATAAATCAAATTCCTGCGAAAACCAGGAATGAATAACACATTGTTCAAATTCAAATAACTATTATTTGTGAAATTTAAACTAGAAACTCCCACTGCTCTTGCTGAAACGGCATCTCATGTCCCGACCCTCATGGTGTAGTTGTTGGACAATTATGACCCATAGCGTCACTATTTGTACAGATCATGGTGTTGTTGTACAAATTAACTATGTGACAAAGGAGATTGCGCTCTTATCATTTGTGATTAGATCACCTAGATGTATAAATGATGAGAGGTCCCTATGATTTGTTCCTGGACGGAGAATGATATGAGACAATATCAGTCCACGAAGGATAAATCATTAAATATCCCTAGTCAGAGTATTATCAAGATTGGACATCGATAAATACGTAAAAGACTAGTATTACACTTGTGCGCGTTGTGAGGGCACAACGGCATAGTTCTCATATATTTGGGTATAGGATACTCATGCAAGTGTAATAGGAGGTTGTGTTTTACCGATGGTATGGGAAACAGCTTCGCTCTGGATAGACTCTCTCGGAATTCCATTGGTAGTATGACTATGTGTCTATAGAAGTCCGAAATTAGGGTAGGTGTATTTGGTCTTAACCTGAGACTTGCACCGCTAATACTTGCGAAAATCAATATACTTTAGTTGCGGTCATCCAGGGCTTTAACAGGTTCTATGTACACCAATGCTGGGTATATTAAGAATCGTAGTGTGTTGGGTGTGATGTCAAGATGGAAGTGTCACTCCAGTCATATGGAGATGATAGTCACGTAGGATATGGGACTCGTTCTCTTAAATGCTGCAGCTATCGGGATAAAATGACAAGGTCATGTTTATCCGATTATAGAGACTAGTTACCAAACATCTGACATGTGCTTCGTACGGGGCAGACACAATTCAAGCCCTAGGCCTAGCACGTGATCATCCGATACTGGACAGAAATACGCAATACTACGTATATTACGCCTGATATAGATCATTTATTCATGTAAGGATATTTCCAGAGAATTGGGTAGGCATGGCGCTTTGCTAGAGGCCAACCTTGTCTTGTAAATCGGTATAGACATAGTACGAGGTAATTACGTATTCGGATAGTCCGACGACCGAATTTACTGTCAACATATCCGGGAATCTCATGGGTCGCTTCCCGAAGATTCACCGATGACGTATGACTCGCACTCTAAATTAATCTGGGATTAATTAGATGAGAGAGAAAGTTAATCTGGGATTAATTGAGGAGATATTTTATCTGGGATAAAATATCCATTAAAGAGAGATAACGATTAATTTGGAATTAATCGAAGAATTAATATATTTGATATATTAAACGAAATTAGATTTCGACGCGGAATTGAAATTAGATTTTAATTCGGGCGAACGAATTAATTTAGAATTATTTCATTAGCGATGTGAATAGTGATTAAGCTAGGCGTAATCATTTAATTACGACGCAACAGAAAATTTGTTAATTTGGAATTAGCGAACCCGAGCCCGAGATTATTTGCGAGCTCATTCACATTTCGAATTCGAGTGCGGCACGCAAGTCACATCAAGCGTCAAATCGTTAGTCACATCAAGCGTCAAATCATGTCACTTTGAGTGATGTGACACTTGATTGATTGATGTGGTTGATTGATTGATGGTAGTTGTTGGAGTTGTTGGAAGGCTTTACCATTTGACTTTTTGAAAGCCAAAAAGTGGTAAATCACTTTATTATTTTTGGAAAAATATATAAGTGTATTTGATACACAAAATCCAAATAATTCAGCACAACTTCTTCTCTCTCTTTTCTCTCCTCTCTCACACGCTCATGGAGGCAAAAATACTCACTGGTTTTGCTCAAAACTGAGAGCAATGGGAAGCACAAGAGTGGGATTTTGTGGCAAAATCACAAGTGCTAGCACACTTACGAGACATGCGAAGGTGATAGGGAAGTCTACCCATGAGTCGGGAATCAAATGACAAAGCTTGGAGCTTGGTTTCTTTTGATTGAAGGCCGAAACAGTGAGGACTTCACTGCCACTGCCGTGAGCAGTCCATGGAGCAGAAATGGAGTTTTGTTCGTCAAAGCGTCGCTCAACCGATCGATGTGAGTATTCTGCAACTTCTTCGATTTGTATTCGCACATATTTCATGCTTATTATTGATCTTGGGACCTTAATAGAAACCAACAATGGTATCAGAGCAAGGTTTGAGCATGAAAAAGTTTAGGGCTTAAAATTTGGGTTAAATGTTTTCAAGCATGATTTGGTTGAATTGGATGATTGAGTATGCTTAAAAAATGTTGGATTGAAGTTTGATTTGATCAATTTCAAGAAAATTGATTTGGAATAATTTTCCCCAAAATTGGATGTGTTGGCCGAATGGTTGATGATCCTAAATGTCTTGGAATTCTGATTTTTTGATTCATTAGATGTGTTGGAAATCATTAGGGAATGTTTATTTAATGTTGAATTTGATTCAATTGGATTGGATTTGTAATTTGGCATAATAAACCCTAATTGCCGAGAGTTATAGCCCTAAGTGTCTTGGTGATTTTTTGTTTCGTTGATCATTGGATGACTTGAAACGATTGAGGATGTTGATTTAATGTCGATTTTCGATTTAATTGGATTGAAACCGAATCGGACACAAAATCCCCTCCATTACCGAGAGCTTATAGCATGTAATTGGGTTTGATTTTGATTAAATTGTGTTGGACATGATTTAATATAAATGAGCATGATTAATTGTATAAATTAATGTTTTAGAAATGTTAATTTGGGTGATTAATCATGATATACACTTTAGGTTAATTAAATGTGAAATTGGATTTTTTGTGTTTAATTAAATTGAGCCTTAAAATTGGATTTGGGCTTGTTATGTTGTAAATGGGCTTATTGGGCTTTGTTGTACAAAGTTGGGTTTAGGCTAAATTGGTTGGATCCAATTAGGCCCAAAATCGCTTCCATAAAGCCTAAATGCGACTTAATGGACCTTTAAAGTTTAATTGGGCCTAATGGGCCTAAATTGATTTCTGGGCTTATGGGGTAACTCCCGGATTGGATTTTGGTTATTCGGTTTGACCCGAGTTGACCAAAAGTCCACGCCTCAAGAAATTAATTAAAATACCATTGGACTTTAATTAAATTGACGTTTGACGTTAATCGGGCTTTGAGACCCGTAACAATTAAATTTGGAATTTAAGTCGTATAGGTTCGTTAATAAAGTGTAGTATTTAATTTGGAATTAAATAGCGAATTAGAATTAAATGCATCTTGAATTGGATTAAATTATGTAGTTTAATTTAATTCGAGAATTCGTACTTTGAGTACTTATTCGCAAAACGAGTTTGACTCGAGCAAAAAAAAATCATTGTTTGAACAATGGATGGTCACTAATTATCAGATTAATTAATTTGATTAGATTGATTGATAACATGCTTGTGTGAATACATGGTTGCGATGCATGAATAATGTATATCAGATGGATATTAGATGGGTGGGGCAATTTTGGAAATTGTAATAAATTTGATTTTTTAATTGGACCTGCGTGTCCAGCCTTATTACCTATCAAATCTTTGTATTCTCTTCTCACCTATGCCCCTCAATGTAAATGAGGTTTCTTTAGAAGTGTAGTTTAACGGGTATAAGTAAATACTTGTGCTAGCGGGAGAGAGAAAATGAGAGATTTGATCTAGGATCAATGTGTAAAGTATCCATCCGCATATCATTATTATTTTATTATATGCGCTTTATTATGTGTTTAGAATGCATGTTTAAGGGTGTATGATGATGATACCTTAACAAAGATAATAAATTGGTTGCAATTTGCACTCGAAAAACCCTCGCAAAATATTAAGCGTTTTTCCTTCTATTGAGTGATTCTCACTCAAGATCCGAGACTGGCATTGGCTTGTTGGCCAAAGTCAAGGTCTTTTTCCGTCGAGGATGTGTTTGAATCATGAGAGCTTTGTTCCATATTGGTGTCTTGTCCAAGTTGTGGTTTGTTGGCCAAAGTCAAGACCACTTCTTGTCCATCGACATTGATTACGAAGCTTTACATGGTCAATGGGTCGCGCTTAACTGGGATCACTAAGTTTGTTGTGCCAAAGCCAAGGCTTAGTTGATTCAGAGGAAAAAGGTTAGGCAATACATTGGATGTATTGGCATATATAAGATATATGTTTCGGACTTGGATGTCCCCCTACCGGATCTAGGAATTGGATTGGATCCAATCGATCTTAGAGATCTACCTAGTTAATTATCATACAATTTGTTGGCCAAAGTCAAGATTGTGTGATATTTAACGGGATCCTAGCCCGCTAAGAAACACAGTTTCCCGAGTACTCGACAGAGGGTTAGAGGCTCGCCGAAAAATAGTGGGAGACAAGAATTGAATTTGCAATATTCGTTTAATTACTTGCCATACGCGCTCAAAACAAATATCATTCGTCAAATAAATTAATGTTAGTTGGACTAATATTTAAACGTTGTTTTATTAAATAGTTGGACTATATTCAAACTATTCATTTATAGTTGATTTTATAATTGGATTATAGTAATCAATATAATTGATTTTAATCTATTAAATTATAGTTGATTAAATAGTTGGACTATTGTAATCATTATAATAAATAGTACCTAAATCGTTGATTAAATAGTTGGACTATTAGAATCAAGATGTAATTGAAAGATTGACGTTTAATATATAATCCTAGGGAAAATGTATTTAAATGGTTTAATTTTCAAATTGGGAATAAATTTCAGGATGTTCCTGGAAAAATAATAAGTTACTTTATTTGATAAAATAACATATTATGCCTAAGCTCGGAGTTAAGCAAATAGTAGAGCATAATCTTCGAAAGATTAATGTGATGATAACTTAAGTGCTTAATCCATTAAGCTTTTCGCAGTATACTCCTTAATTTCTAAATCAGAACTAAGGATAAGATCCTTAAAGTATGATAATGAAATTGAAGGATCTTCAAAGAATCTATCCTTAGATTTTAGAAGTACTAAAATTGCAAAAATAACTTTTGGAGGGTTAATGACTATTCTCAAGGAGACAAAGTCAAAAATTTACAATTAGGCAAGTAGCGCAAGGCGCACCTTACTTCGATATTCTAGAATGCCAAGGCTTGGCCAAAGGCTTCTGGAATGTTGAAAAGGGCAAAAGCAAAATCATTATAATCTTCTAGGAAGATAAAGGACATATCCCAAAATATCTGCCTAAATGTGGCAAACGAGATCTCGGAAGCGTGACTGCCGTTTGAAAAAAGCATACATGAAGGAATTGAAGACGAGCAAGGCTCTAACTTCAAATATGTTTGTCATAATTATGTTCATTACTAGTATTGAAATTGGATTTTAAATGCTTAGTGTGGTACATAAATATATATTGATGTTCAGAATCTGTTTTGAACAGGATACTGACTTCAATCGAGATTTATCTGCGATTTGGAAACGGGACGAAAGTCGCTGTTTTAACCGTAGATACCTAAGTTTAGAAACAACCCTCGGGTGTGTACCTAAATTAGGAAACTGATATAATGTAACTAGTTTGACTAGGAACATTATCTCTATATCAGTGTTTAACCCGCTGCGGGTGAACCTTTATATTCTAGAACACTAAAGTGTTTTATTATATAAGGATGATATTGAGATAAACACATTAGATGTGAATAATTATATTTTGAATATAAATAAATCTCAAACATATAACATGACAAACAGTTAGCTTAAACTGATTTGATCAGAAGAAACTTAATTGTGGCATTGTTGTCGGGGACACACTTAAACAAGAATCGTATATCCATACTTTCGAAGAGTGGGTACTAGGACTAATTTGATCCCAATCAAATAAAGTCTACGAATCTAGTTTATTGGGCAAAGTGCCTATAACACCTTTACTTGGTAAAAGTGTAGGGGTTTTTAGGGGCTAAATCCGGTAACGCAGCGGAAGCGGTGGAAAATCGTATTTTCCGATTTCAAAACTTTTTCTCGGATTAATTAAATAAACATATTTATTCAATTATCCAATAATCAAATTATGAAATAAAATTCAAATGAATCATATTCAAGTGAATTTACCGAAATACCCTTACATTGGTATTTTGTCCATTTTAGTCCGAAATTGATCAAATCAATTTTGAATGATTCTAAATCATTTCTAAGATGAACTTAGCATGTTCAAAACATCAAAACACCAAAAGCAACCAAATCCCCAAATTTCACTCACTTGGCCGAATGCTCCCAATGGGGTGCCATTTGTGCACTTTGTCATTTCATGCTTCAAAACACATCAAGATGTAATACAATCAACATGAAACTTTATATGCATTATATACACATCCAAATACACAACATATATGAAAAGCCCCAAATTTGGAATTGGTCATGAACCCTAATTTTTCAATTTCATCAAATTGGACAAATTAGACCAAATTGGTTAAATCCAATACTTCAATCATGTTTCTTCCATCCAATCAAAGTCTCAACACAATTAAACAACTCAAGATCAAATCTAGGTCATCTAAGAGTGGGTCAACAACTCTAGATTAGCAACATGGTTTCCAAAACCTTAAAAGAAAGCTTATAACTACAATAGTCACAACCTTCCTTCATCATACATGCTCAACACTTCCATCAAAACTTCCATAAAAAAAACACAAGGAATAAAGAAAGAAATAACCTAAGAACATCATATGTTAAAGCCTAGATCCTAAGGAAAATTTTCCTTTCTAATAGCAAGTTGGAAAAACTCACTAAAATCCAAGCTTTCTTTGATTTCTTCTTTCTTTCTCACAAGCTTCCTTTGCTTCCATTAATGGAGTTTTTCTTTAAAGTGTATTAGGTTAAGAATGAAATGAAATGAAAAACAATATATACTTGCACAAACAATGCCTTGGCCGAAATTCACCTAGACTTGTACAAGTTTATAAATTTCATTTCCATTTCATTTTCATTTGATCAACTTTAATAAATATCTAAAACCTTTTAAAGATATTAATATAAAGTCAACAAATGCAACTAAGAAAATATATCTCTTATATATTTTCAAGGTCATGGCCGAATTTAATCAAAAATAAAGGAGAAAGACATTTTAATTTTTCAAACAATTTTGAACAAATATCTTAAGAAGTCAAAATCAATTTGACAACCTTTTCCTTTAATGTATAAGTCAACAATTGCAACTTATAATCATTTCCTAACTTTATCATTTGGTGAGATATTTATATTTTAATTATATTAATCATTTAACAATTAAATAATTAAATAATTAATTAAATACAAATATATCAAATATATGTATTATATTTACTTTAAATATCTCAAATACATATATTAATGATATATGTCAAATACCTTTATTTGACTATTTATTAATGTGTATTTAATAATATCATATATTAAATACAAATACACATTAATTAGGAAATGACGGTTCGGCCCGTTCGCATGTATTTTTCGTTTAACGATTAAACGATTTGTAAATAATCATCATTATTCATAAATGTTGCTCTAGTGCTCTACGAGTATGTTTCATTATTGAGACTCTCTAGATTCAGGTATATCCGTCACGAAATCCAATTTCATGTGCATAATCTATCCACCCGTAGATTATGACGATCACGGATAAACTAGCTGAATCATACAGGTCGAGGTCATTGCCATACGTATAATCCCTCCGTCACAGGTATCCAGATAATCCCAGAGATATAGATGTGAACGTCAAATCTCTATAGGTATTATCTCGTCGACGTATCTATTAGCAATCTCTAAATAACACTCGGAACTTATTTCCGATGTATACTGTGGCCATAGATTTAACAGACTGCTAAATATATATGGACTACCTATGCTCTGTACACAGAACTGAAGGATCCTATCTTGACACACACAGGATATCCTGAGGATCGATCCACACCCAACGAACAGCCGGAGGTCTGATCTAAATAGATCGGTGACGTGACTGTCATCTAAGTGTGGAGGATGTCTCATACATCCACAGTGGTGTCTCAAGTCGAAGGACCACTATGCTACTCAACCCGAGAAGATTCTTATTGACGTTGGTGTACCATCCATTAAGAATCTTCGGTGATCCGTTCAGTGTTTATCCACTATAAACACCTACACGTCTATACGAGTCTCCATAGACTCATGGTTCATTGGGATAAACCATCGGACCAAGTCTCGATATACGACATGTACTGGTCTCAACGGATTTGACTAACCGAGCCGTGTTAGCAAATCTTGACCAGGAACTATGTTTGATAATATTCATATAGCAGTGACACTTCCCAATGTCAATTACAAACTAACTTTGTAACTGTGTACTGCATTATATATTATCGGGCCTTTTTCAAATATATACATATCACTAAACCACATTTAGTTTCAATCTAATCGTAATCAGATCGAATACGTATATAAGAACAAGAGGTGTAACCATAAATAAGTAATATTATGGAATAAGGGGATGTTCGTATTCATGAATCAGACATAAATACGGCCCGGATTGGCGCTCTGAGCACCAACCCCAACAATTTCTCCCACTTGCTCTAGTTCCAATCCATGGTATCATATACACATCTCAATGTGCATCGTATGCACATGGTCCTCAAAAGCTCACCCAGTACTTAAGAGGTAGGGAACAAAAACAAGTCCGCTATGACATATTTTGTAGATCTGTTAGCCTTAGTTCGCTCTGATCACCAACCCCAACAAAAAGTGCAAATGCCATAGATCTGTTAGCCTTAGTTCATAGTGAAGCAAGTGGGCCCATGTCTAGCTAGGCTAGATATGGATATGAATATTTTGTGACCTTATGGATGTGGCATCGCGTTATGGTTATGTGTTTCTTTTGAAGAACACAAATCGAAAACTTTTATAGTTTCGACACGAAATAGACAAACAGATCGGCTAAAGTATTAAACCGTCACGGTAAGACCGTAATGGAAAATACTTAAGCAATAAGTTTCTTAGATACTTGAAAGAGTATAGTATTCTTTCAAATGAGGACTCCTCCCGGAACACGTCAGTTTGACGGTGTGTCCGAACAGAGTAACCGAAATTTGTTGGACATGATAAGGTTAATCATGAGTCACTCTGAGCTACCATTTCCTTCAACGGATAAGCATTAACAGTGCAGAACTTATTTAGAATAAGGTTCCATAAAATCTGTTTGACAGATTTCATATTAGATATGAACGGGAAAGAAACCGGGTTTCACATTCCTGATAATTTGGGTGTGCTAGGCATACGTTTGGATTATACCAAACTAAAAACCCAAATTGGATAAGTTCCAATTGTAGGTAATCCTAGGGATACAAAAGTATTGTACTTATACAACTCACTTGAGAACAATTAGATTGTTGCTCACCATGCGGTTTTCCTGAGAGGAATAACCGATATGCAGTGGTAAGTGGGATGATAGTAAGACTCGATGAAAATCGAAGTAATACTATTCCAGGCACCGATTCCTAATGGAACATAAATTGTTCATCAAGGATGAAACTATACCATTAATCTTCGAATACACAAGAACCACGTATGTCGGAGAGAGTCAGAAAACAACCTGGGGTATGGGTTTCTGATCTCACCTCATAAAGATGTTAATCTTTTGAGGTATACCAAATGACTACGTATGAGGAAGTGATACAAGGTATCGACTCCCTAGTTATGGCAAAGTTCCATAATATCCGAATTGGATTCCATGTATATCAACAAGTTTGGATACTAGTTGATGTACCGCAAGGCATTCTGCCTATTGGTACTATATAAGTCTTCAAGGAAGACGTACATGGATGGCAACATAACAACGTATAAAGCTAGGCTTTTAGCGGAAAGGTATCGTTATCAACATTGTGTTGATTACGATTCAACCTTTTACCTGTTGCCACGGTAAATCCATTTGGATAATGCTTGCTACTGCAGCATTTTTCATGTATGAAATATGTCAGCTTAACGGAAAAATCGCTTTCTTGAAAATGAAACCTTTTGGAGGATGTTTACAACATCCTATCGGTTTTGTCATACCTAAACTAGCAAACAAGGTTTGCAGGTTATTCGATCAATGTTTGGATTGAAGAAAGCAAAGGTTCTTGGAATTATTGTTTTGATGTAATCATAATAGTTTATGATTTAATTCAAAACGAAAAGATTCTTGTGTATATAAAAGGGTTAGTGGGAACGCACTAACAATAATGTCCTATACAATAATGATAATATGTCATTTCTTGGAAATGATATTCCCATAAAATAACTATCAGCGAAAGCTTGGCTTTCGAAAACTCTCCGTGAATCGTACATTGAAAAATGTACGCTACCTAGTGTCTCATACGCTTTGAGCATATGAAGTCACAAACATGCCAATCCAAGTGATAGTCACTAGATTGATGTTAAGAACATCCGTTAGTATCTTAGAGAACTAAGGATGATGTCTTAGTCTTTGGAGATGGAGAACTTGAAGTAACTGGGATCACTGTAGCAAGTTTCCTAACCGATAAAGACGACTATAAGTCGCAAAACGGTACTATACAGTTTGAATAACGGAACAGTAAGCTGAAAATCTTCCAAGAAAGATACTGTTACCGCATAAACAACATTTGTGGGTTATTGCTGCAGCTGAGGCGGCAATAGAAGCCTTCTGGGTCGATACAAAATCTAATTAGATTAGATATAATTCTGTTAGCAGCTGAGCTAGGCGTCAGCACAGGCTAAAGAATTAATGGTCTCATCAACGATCCAGATACATACTTCGATAATTATCTGATTCATTCGGATCATACATCGCGGCGATGTGATGATCGAATAAATCACATCAGACGATAATCATGCAAATCCGCTGACGAAAGCCTTTTCTCAGCAGTTTGAGCCAACCGAACATAGTTCGGGTGTAAGACACTCGAGTAACTGGCTATAGGCCAAGTGGGAGATTGTTGGACAATTATGACCCATAATGTCACTATTTTTACAGATCAAAGTGTTGTTGTACAAATTAACTATGTGACAAAGGAGATTGCTCTCTTATCAATTGTGATTAGATCACCTAGATGTATAAATGATGAGAGGTCCCTATGATTTGTTCCTGGATGGAGAATGATATGAGACAGTATCAGTCCATAAAAGATAAATCATTAAATATCCCTAGTCAGAGTATTATCGAGATTGGACATCGATAAATACGTAAAAAACTAGTATTACACTTTTGCGCATTGTGAGGGCACAACGACATAGTTCTCATATATTTGGGTATATGATACTCATGCAAGTGTAATAGGAGGTTGTGTTTTACCGATGTTACGGGAAACAGCTTCGCTCTGGATAGACCCCCTCGGAATTCCATTGGTAGTATGACTATGTTTCTATGGAAGTCTGAAATCAGGGTAGGTGTATTTGGTCTTAACCTGAGACTTGCACCGCTAATACTTGCGACAATCAATATACTTTGGTTGCGGTCGTCCAGGGCTTTAACAGGTTCTGTGTACGCCAATGCTGCTTATATTGAGAATCGTAGTGTGTTGGGTGTGATTTCAAGACGAAAGTGTCACTCCAGTCATATGGAGATGATGGTCACGTAGGATACGGGACTGGTTCTCTAAAATGTTGCAGCTATCGGGATAAAATGACAAGGTCATGTTTATCCGATTATAGAGACTATTTACCAGACATCTGACATGTGCTTCGTACGGGGCAGACACAATTCCAGCCCCAGGCCTAGCACGTGATCATCTGATACTGGACAGAAATACGCAATACTACGTATACTACGTCTGATATAGATCTTTTATTCATGTAAGGATATTTCCGGAGAATTGGGTAGGCATGGCGCTTTGCTAGAGGCCAACCTTGTCTTGTAAATCGGTATAGACGTAGTATGAGGTACTTACGTGTTCGGATAGTCCGACGACCGAATTTACTGCCAACATATCCGGGGATCTCATGGGTCGATTCCTGAAGATTCACCGATGACGTATGACTCGCACTCTAAATTAATCTGGGATTAATTAGATGAGAGAGAAAGTTAATCTCGGATTAATTGAGGAGATATTTTATATGGGATAAAATATCCATTAAAGAGAGATAACGATTAATTTGGAATTAATCGAAGAATTAATATATTTGATATATTAAACGAAATTGGATTTCGACGCGGAATTGAAATTAGATTTTAATTCGGGCGAACGAATTAATTTAGAATTAATTCATTAGCGATGTGAATAGTGATTTCGCTCGGCGTAATCATTTAATTACGACGCAACGGAAAATTTGTTAATTTGGAATTAGCGAACCCGAGCCCGAGATTATTTGCGAGCGCATTCGCATTTCGAATTCGAGTGCGGCACGCAAGTCACATCAAGCGTCAAATCGTTAGTCACATCAAGCGTCAAATCATGTCACTTTGAGTGATGTGACACTTGATTGATTGATTGATGGTAGTTGTTGGAGTTGTTGGAAGGCTTTACCATTTGACTTTTTGAAAGCCAAAAAGTGGTAAATCACTTTATTATTTTTGGAAAAATGTATAAGTGTATTTGATACACAAAATCCAAACAATTCAACACAACTTCTTCTCTCTCTTTTCTCTCCTCTCTCACACGCCCATGGAGGCAAAAATACTCACTGGTTTTGCTCAAAACCGAGAGCAATGGGAAGCACAATAGTGGGATTTTGTGGCAAAATCACAAGTGCTAGCACACTTACGAGACATGCGAAGGTGATAGGGAAGTCTACCCATGAGCCGGGAATCAAATGACGAAGCTTGGAGCTTGGTTTCTTGTTGATTGAAGGCCGAAACAGTGAGGACTTCACTGCCACTGCCGTGAGCAGTCCATGGAGCAGAAATGGAGTTTTGTTCGTCAAAACGTCGCTCAACCGATCGATGTGAGTATTCTGCAACTTCTTCGATTTGTATTCGCACATATTTCATGCTTATTATTGATCTTGGGACCTTAATAGAAACCAACAGTAGTCACCTTCAGCAAGGTCCCTTCATGAATCAAGTAGCTGCAAAGAAGAAAAAACTTGGTTAGTGGCTCCAGAGTCAACAATCCAGGCGGATTTATCATCCTCCACTAATAGAGATTCGATAACGAGTAAATCATATTTACCTGTTTCCTTTTTCTCCTTCAGCTCGGCAAGGTATTTAGGACAATTCCTTTTCCAATGCCCATTTTTGTTGCAATGGAAACATTTTCCTTTGGGCTTGGCATCCTTGGAGCCTTTCTTATTTTTCTTCTTCATGGGCTTCCACTTATCCTTCCCAGTGCTTTTCTTCTTCATCTTTGCAGATTTAGAAGACTCGGCAACGTTTGCCTCAGCACCGGACTTACGAGGATCCACAAGCATGGACTCGTAATGGGTGAGCTCATTAAGCAGTTGGGTCAAAGTAAAAGTCAACTTGTTCATAACATAGTTGCTTTTAAACTGCAAGAAACTCTTCGGAAGAGTTTCCATAATCATGGTCACCTGGCTACGCTCGTCAATACGAGCTCAATGGGTTTCAGCAGTGTTGAGATAGGTCATCATCCTCAAGACATGCTCTCGGCGTTAGACGCTCCGAAGGCTGCCCAAACATGCCCTGCAATGACTCCATAATCTGAGATGCTAGAGCCATAGGTTCATGCTTTGCAACAAAAACCTCAGACATGAATAGCCTCATGTCTGGTAGGTATCGCGCACAGCTTGGCCAGCGTTTATGGCCGGTTCGGGACGACTCTCCTTCGTCATGAAAAACTTTAGGTCATCACAGACCAGAATAGTGTTCATGTTACTTTTCCACTTAAGATAGTTTTCTCCCGTTAATTTATCATTTGAGAGTATGGAAATAATTTGAGAAACCATGGCTGAAAAATAAAATAAACATGCATTTAACATTCATTCATCGCATATTTAAATCATCAAATAATTTTGGCATATAATTAAACATGATGCATGAACCATGAATAATGAATTAGAAACCTAAGAGAATTACTTATTGTAGGCATTGCATTTTTGCATATAAGTCCCGATGATGAGTCTCGTATGGAGACATACTCTTTAAGTTGCGGAAGTCGCGGGAAACGGACGTAGGAAGGGAAATCAATACCTTGTTGGATTTAATTCGTTTGTTTAGCCTCGGGTTCGTTCGTTGGATCTCTGTTTTAAAATTCATCATTGGCCCTAAACCCCCCGCAACCTACACTAAACCACACACCCAAGCCCACATACCACCAACCACACGCCCAAGCCCATCAACTAACCATCCTACACGCCCATAAGCCTCCAAGCCCATTAAATCACATCCAAAAATATTCAAACACATTAAACACATGTTAAAATCCCATAAATCACTTTCCTAATTAAATTAAATCACATGCCTAAACTAAATAAAATCAAACAAAATCCCATAAATCACCTTTCTAATTAAATTAAATCACATGCCTAAATTAAATAAAATCAAATCAAATTACCTTCCTAAATTAAAGAGATCTTTTCCTTATGATACAAAAACTAAATATCCCCTATAATTACACAATATTCCTTCCCTATTCGCATAAGGACAACCCCCAACCCTTGC
This sequence comes from Zanthoxylum bungeanum, assembly GCA_019454045.1. Classification (NCBI taxonomy): domain Eukaryota; kingdom Viridiplantae; phylum Streptophyta; class Magnoliopsida; order Sapindales; family Rutaceae; genus Zanthoxylum; species Zanthoxylum bungeanum. The sequence continues at coordinate 89,219 of SKCR01034254.1, read as the reverse complement.
CTATAAAAAGAAGCATAAACCCAACCTTAGAACCCGTAGCTCATTCACACCCCTCCTCTCTCTCCCTAATAGCATTCACACACATAAGACGCAAAGAAAACCATCTTCCATTGCCGTGAAATAACCTTGAAATCTCTCCTCAAGTTGTCGCGCAAACAGCCACCAAAAATCCTAGCAACTAGCAGCTCACTCAACACACAGCTTCACGCACACACTCACTCAACACACAACCCCTTCCAACAGCCACTTCAACCCTTAACCGACACACCTCACAAACCCACTCACGCAGCCATCCAGCGATTAACACACCAACACATGTCCCACTTTCTACACCCACGACAAAATGACCTTCACAAATAACGCCCACACCCTCAAGCATCAAACACGCAGCCCTCACTGACCTCACCCATTGACCGACTCACAAACTGCTCTCTCTATCTCACGAAAACACGTCCCCATTCCTCATGCCAAACACAGCCACTTAGCCACACGTACCCCAACCAACAAATAAACAACCAAAAAATAATAAACCCTACCGTTCACCAACTGCCTCTCCTAAACCGAATCAAGAACAGCCCTTGAACCTGCAAACTGCACCCCTAAAATACCACAAACCAGCCCCTAACCTGCACCTAAACTCATAAAAACCGCCCCAAACCGACACCAAACGGAGTCTTAAAACACTGAACAAATCACCCCCAAAACAGCGAGGCAACGAAGGAAAACAACGAACCAGTAAATCGGAAAAGTTACGGAGCATCAACCCTTCCGACAACCGCGTAACGTACTTCCAAGAGACAACTTAAGAGGTTAGACCTGAGGGCACCCTTTTATATTTATCTCCGCTTATTTTCTGCTATTTGTTAATATTCCTTCACATGAGTATTGTTGATTAATGTATGCTATGGCCATGGGATGAATGAAATATGTGTTATCTCTTGCGGTATATCCGATGGAAACCCGGACGTAAATTTCGTAGCCGAATCCGAATGGACGGTAGTGCGGTCTGCACTCGGGATACAATGTCACGTACCGCTTGAGAGACGCATATATTTCATGTCATCCGATCTTATGTTTATTTGTTGTTTATTAGAAATAGTATGTTACTTTTATGCATGATTAGGTTGTTTAGTATGTTATTTTTTATGCATGATTAGTTGATTATTTCCAAGCATGATTTAGTTATTTCTTTCGCATTAGGAACTTGATTATGTCTCTTCTACGTTTATGTTTAGGTTATTATTTATTTACATTGCCATGTTTAGCGATTTAATGTATGCATGAGATTGTGTGTTTGCCGTTATTCCGACTTACTTTTATACATGCAAACTTAGATATAGGTAGTATGCAAACTTAGATGTAGGTTGTTGTTGCGTAGACTCGGTTATATTATTACCTAAATCCGTTCATTACAAGTGGCATAAGTAAGGGATCATTCCGGACCCAACGGTTTGAGGTCTTCCCTTGCGAGGGGTGAGTGCGGCCTTAAATCATTTTCCCAGTTCACACTGGGTGGAGACTCCATGTTATTTCTCTTGTTTATTTCCCCCGTGGGCTACTCCGTACTCCCGACCGGGCCGCGAGCCAGGAACAGCGTCGCCGATTTCTTTATCCTACACTTATGTCACGGAAATCTGTCATCCCACAAGTAAATGCCACCGTAGGGTAGGTCAAGTACTTGAATGATAGATCGAGACAATCTCATTCAATTTAATATATGAGGGAATAACTCTTATTCTTATATTAAACAACTATTGTTTCATTCTATCAAGGAATTTTATTAACAATTAATTATTCCTTTGTGAGTGTGACCCGCCGTTTCGGAATTCTTGGACTTAACGAGTGAAGTGCCACCGTAGGGTAGGTCAGTTCACAAGATACATCTAGAATCCCTATCCTCTCGGAACCCAAACCTGATATTGACCCAAAATGGACACCATCCGTAGGGGCGAAAGCAAAGCAGTCTCGAGGTGCCTTTTGAATCTCACGTTATCGGGACTAAAATCAGAGATCGCGGGATATACTGTCGTATATCCCTCTCACACTCACTATTTTAAGATTAAGGTTTCTACTTATAAAATATCTAATATTTTATTTTAACTAGTGTGGATAAAAATATGGCGGCTAAATCATAATTTTTATTTACACTAGTTTAACATTAATGACCTAACCAATTTGAACTTTTTAAAATTTATATCACTAATTTTCCATTAGTCTCTACTAATTGTATTACTCAATTAAACTAATTTAATTAGAGTGGTATTAGTGACCTATTATATTTTAACTATTAAAATACTAGAACACTAATATGTTTAAAATTTTTAAGAATCCTAAAAGGTCAAGATTTGTATTAAACTATTTAATTAATCTTAGTGCGTTATAAAATCCAATGGTACGTGGAATTGTATCCCGAGTGCAGACCATATTACCGTCCATTCGGATTTGGCTATAGAATTTATATCCGGGTTTCCATCCTATATACCAATGGAATTTATTATGCACTAATTAAGCCCAATATATTAGAATTCAAATTTTAAACCATAAATCCAATTAATCCAATTAATTGATTTCCATGCATATCATATTCTAATTTAAACACTTTAAATTACATAAAATCATATTTTATGTCTATAATGATAATGCATCTAAAACATGTTATGGCATGTAAAATGCAAGAGTGGGCACCCTAAGCTATATGACATGTTATTCAAACAATTCGAAATAAACATACATATAACATAAAATTATTTTTGCATTGACCGGGCTCTTATTTTTCCTATACTAATCTAATAAGTACATCAAATTTACCAAGGCATCCCTTAGTCTTCAAATCCCGCTTCAAGGTGGTGTTGGCTCCTTTTGCGACTTCAGTGCTCCAAATTACAATAATTGAAATTTTACATTGGAAAATAAAATTACAACAATTGTAAACAATGGCCTTATGGCCTTATATCCCAAAAACAAAACCAACTACAAAAATAAGAGCCGGAAAAAATTTACGACCAATGCAAAATCCATTCATCACATGAAATAACAATAAACATTCATCACATGAATATTATTTTGTGCCCACTCATCTAAACATGCATATCATATTTATAACTCATATAAATATATATATAAAAAAACAGAAAATTTAAATGAAAAAAGAGAAGGGTTAAGAACACTTTTCAACCTCGCTCTCGATGCCAATTGTAGGAAACGCTTTCCTCGCGCGGCGGAAGCGTGTAAGGCTCACGGATCGGACTTGAAAAAATTTTATGCCCTTCTCCTATGAATGTTGAATCTAACCATCAGGTATACTGAAATTTTACTTCTATTTCAGACAAGATTTCAGCCTCGGAACGCCCTTGAAATAGTCCCCGAACTGCAGTGAAATATAGGACTATTTTGGACCCATTATGCCCCCGAACTGCACCCAAATTAGCCCCTGATTTTCGAGACTAACAATGATGTTTCAGGTCTAATTTTTCACTCAAAAATCAGTCCTAACACAGCCCCAAAATTACCTTAAGTGTTTCCCAAAATTCTGGATTAAATAAAATTCAAACCGAACCTCGTTACTCTTATGTATGGTGCGGCAATGAGAACAATGATTTTGATTTATAGCGGATAAACATTGAACGACTTACCAAAGATTCTTAATAAATGGTATACCAACGTCAGTAAGAATCTTCTCGGGTTGAGTAGCATTTGTGATTCTTTGACTTGAGATACCACTATGGGTATATCAGACATCTTCCACACTTAGATGGCAGTCACGTCACTGATCTATTCAGATCAAACCTCCGCATGTTCGTTGGGTGTGGATAAATCCTCATGATATCTTGTGTGTGTCAAGATAGGATCCGTCAGTTCTGTGAACAGAGCATAGGTAGTCCATATATGATTAGCAATTAGATAAAAATCATGGGCCTGTGGTACACTTTAGAAGTAAGTTCTAAGTTTTCTTTTAGAGATTGCTAATAGAGACGTCGACGGGATTGTCCCTATAAAGATTTGACGTTTACATCTATATCTCTTGGATATATCCAGATATATGTGACGGAGGAATTAAACATATGCAATGACCTCGACCTGTATGATTCAACGAATTTATCCGTGGTCGTCATAATTTACGGGTGGGTGAATTATGGACACGAAATTGGATTTCGTGACGGATATACATGAATATAGAGAGTCTCACTAATGAAATATATCTGTAGAGCACTAGGGCAACTGTTATGAATAATGTTGATTATTTATAAATCGTTTAATGGTTAAACGAAAGATACATGAATTAGGGACCGAACCGTCATTTCCTAATTAATGTGTATTTATATTTAATATATGATATTATTAAATACACATTAATTAATTATCAAATTATGATATTTGACATATATCATTAATATATGTATTTTGAGATATTTAAAGTAAATATAATATATATATTTAAGATATTTGTATTTAATTAATTAATTAATTATTTAATTGTTAAATAATTAAGATAATTGAAATATAAATATCTTATGACATGATAAAGTTAGGAAATGATTACAAGTGTAAAGTTTGACTTTACATTAAAGGAAATAGTTATCAAATTGATATTGACTTCTTTAAATTGGATTTAAAAATTGAAAATATCTATTTTGCTTTATTTGCTCCAAAATTCGGCCATAACCCTAATATTTAAAGTGTTAAATTTTGTCTTTTGCTTCAACCTTTGGCAAGCCTCCATTAACATAAACAAAAGAAGTTTGAGAGAAAATAGAAGAAAAACAAAAGAAAATCAAGAAAAGCTTGGAAATAAGTAAGTATTTCCAACTTGTTATTAGTAGGAAAAATATTCCTCTTGTTCTTGGCTACCTCCTATATTGTTCTTAAGTTTTCATACTCTTTCTTCTTTGTGTTTTTGATGGTTGGAAGTTTGATGATGGGTGTATGCATGTATGATAATCAAAGGAAGCTTATAAGATGTTATTAAGCATTCTTATGGTCATTTGATGATCTAGTTGTCATTCTAAAGTTGTTGGGCCACTCCTTTGTGACTTAGAATTATTCTAGAGTTATTTCAAAGTGGTGAGACTTGTCTAGTGTGGTAGAGACTTGATTGAAATATTGAATTTGATTAATTTGATGTAATTTATTCATATTGATGAAATTATAAAATTAGAGTTCATACTCTTTCCAAATTTAGGAATTTTCATATATATGATGTATTATGATGTGTATATGATGCATGTTTAATTTTGGATTGATTGGATTTCATCTTAACTTGTTTTGAACAACTTTGGACCAAAATGCACAAATTGGAGACTTAGTGGTGCTCTCAGTTATTTGATGATTTTTGGGGTTTTGAGTTGTAATTTATATTTTGATGTGTAGGACATATTAAAATCATTTTAGTACTGATTTGGAATCAATCAAAATTGTATTTGACAATTTGAGGACTAAAATGATCAATTTGTAAACTATTGGGCCAATTCGGCAATTACAAAGAAATTTGATTTCTTGGGTAAAAATTTCAGATTTTAAGTATTGTATAATTAAAATAAATAAGTTTATTTTAATCGTCCAAGAAAATTTTTTGAAATCAGAAAATATTGATTTTCCGTGTTCCGCTGCGTTACCCGGTAATGCCCATGAAAACCCCTACAATAGTTGCACGAGAAGAGGTAAACATGAAGTACATTTTTACGCAAGAAATTGTAGCAAATCCATTGACCAAGCTTGTTTCCAAGAGATGTCTTTGTTAGACATGTAAAAACTCAGGGATTGCGTAGATGTTAATGTACTTACATATTATTATGTGTTACTTTTCCCGATAATGTTTACTAATGTTAATACTCATTGATATTTGTATTCAATGCTTACATGTTACTATGTTGATACATGTTTTAAACAAATATACTATTAGTTAGTACAATAAGTATGCCAGACAAGTGAATGATTTGCCCTCTCCCATGGGCAATCGCCTCCATTACTTTGTGTTAATGGGAGATGAGATAAATTTTTAAGCTAATTATCTGAGTGATAGTTTAGAGAGCTCAAGCTTGAAAATCAAGTAATGTCGTTGTGAGGTCACTTTCTATGTGATATGACCTAAAGTGAATAAGTTCATTTTACCTTACTTGTCTTAATGTCAAATATGAGTTAAACATTGTGTTTGTCTGAACTATCATATAGTACTATATTTTATGAGACATACGCTCCATGGGAAATGAGAGAATATTGTAGCACATGTTTTCATACCATGTGTACAATTGTGACTATTGAGGGTAATACAAGTAAAGATCTCGGTCTTGATATTGTGTGAGACCCTTGAGATTATTTCAATTTCACATTGTACCCTTTAGAGTCTTGTCTATTTCTTAAAACTTGGAATTAATGATCGCTATCTTGGAGTGTTACTGAAGGATCATTAGTGATTCGATCCGAAATGACATCTCTGGAAAAGCGAATTGAATCAAGGTTGAGAGATTCGAGAAAATATAAAGATTATTATATGAGTGATATCACATTAGCTTATATTCACTGGTTGACCAATTATGTCGTTCTATGTGATCAAACATGATTGTGAATACAAAATAAATATTATATTCAAAAGAGATCGAGAGATATATAATGTGATAAATGATCGAGGATACTGCATACCTAATCAATTATGGTTCTATCCATTATTCGAGCATCTTTATATTCCTAACAAATGTATAGCAAGTGAGCTCTCGAAGTATGATGGTCGCACTACACAATTGCTAAATATGAATTATTCTTATAGAGACAATAAAAACTGTTGATACCATCATGTGTGAGTGCGAGATATTGGAAAATATTGTTAAGAAACAACAAATTTGGAAAATATTGATGGGAAACATATGGTATACCCATGTTGAAAATATTTTTGAAGGGGTTAGAGAAAGTCATTAATAGATTAGAGAAAATCATTAATGCGTCCAAATGTATGTGATTACAAAGTAATCAAGGCTTGCTTCCAAATGCATGTGAGTTAATGGGAAGCCATACATGTGATGTTATAATAACTTGATTTTCCTCCTATAAATTAGAGCATTTCAATTTGTTTGTAAATAAATTTAGGATTAGTAATACATTATATATGTATGATTAGATCCTAATAGGACAAATACAGAAAAACATTAGAGATCATATTCCTAACGTCTAGAAATACATTAATTTCTTATTAAATGGAGTTGTTGTCATTGGGAACTAAAAATGATGATTCCTAACGTCTAGAAACACAGACACACACATATATATATATATATATATATATTGTGAGAATATAGAGGGTAGATAATGTTCTAACAACCATATACATAATAAACAAACAACATTTTCATATTAAATGGAGCCCGCTACATGCCGACGTTGTGCTTTATCCGAAATCATTATTTCATTAACATGTATGAGCACATAACGTCTAGAAATACATTAATTTCTTCCTCTGCTGCTGATGCAACTCATTTATAATTAAAGTTGATATCGAAACCCTTTCTATGCATCTTGTGGTTGTTCATCTAAAACCTCTCAATGGTAACAATCCCACGGCAGAGCTTAATCTCAGCGAGAGAAATATCAGATAAAGGGAAATAAGGCCTACCCCTAACAATTTGCTAGGACGCATGTCGTTCCGAGGTAAAACAACAAGGGCCCAGATTAGCCCTGTCATTAGAAATCCCATGGTGTAGAACAAGCTGTTGTCCTTAGGAACTAAAAATGAAGCTGGTCGTCTTGACCAGGAACCAATCAGCATTGAAAGGCCTAAACCAACAAGCGTGTTAAACATGGGACCTGCATAACATCCAGACAGGGCAATCTGCACACCATCCCCGCCATTCATTGCCAGTGCAATATTCGACACCAGATCACCCATTGAGTTACCCCATGCCAATACGGTCAACCCAAGGATGGAGGGATTAATCCCAAAGATCATACCAAAAGCCACCAACAAAGCAACAAGCTCATTAGCAATCATGTAAAACCATACAATACTCATAAAAAATCCACCTAAAACCCAGAGAATTAATAACTTCTGAGGCGGATGATCAGCTACAGTGAAGCGATAAGCAAGAAGACCAAGTGCACAACCAACAACAATACCAATAAAATATGCAATCAATCTGCTTCTATAACTTGCATCATCTTGGCTACTCCACAGAAATGCCAGGAGAATGGGCGCCAATAAAGCATTTGCTACAGCATATCGCTTTGACCACATGTCCTCCTCGACTGATGGAATTGTTAACCGTCTAGGCACTGTCAATGGCAACTCCAACAGGGAAATTAATTTAGATCTCGAAAAAGATGAATCACTATTTTCAGTAGTCTCATCAGTCCAGCCCCATGGAGGCCTTGCATTATCTGACTCACACCCTTTCGAAGGATGATTTGAATATATTGCTACATGTGAAGCCCACATCCATTGAGGCAAGGATGGAGGGAGTTTTGGTGGGTTGTCCTCAGGGTCGATGTCAAGCAAAGGACTATACACTGAAACATCCTCATCACTTCCTTGAGAAAATACACTTCCTCGGACAGGAAGCATTGGTGTAACGACATCCAATTTCAACCTCCTTGCATGTTTCCTCAAGATCTCATTTGCAGCCACAGAAAATGCATACACTAAGTAGATTGACACAAATGCAATAGCCACCCCAACATTCACCTTCCCAATTATCAAAATCATTAACAAGCACAAAAGTGTGAAGAGAAAGAAACAAACATCCCTTATAAAGCATTTCTTATCAATCTGAACTCTTTTCTCAGCAACACATAATGAAACAATCCCAACAACAACACAAGTTACAAACACAGCACCACCCAACACACCATTAAGTCCAACTTCACCAGTGTTATTCCCCACAAAAGCTGCTACACTCGCAAACACATCCGGGGCTCCATTCCCTAATGGAAGAAGCGTAACACCAGCAACAGTTGGAGGCAGTCTCAGCAGACTCGAGAGCTTCTCCAATGAACAGCAAAAGTAATCTGCCGCAGTGTTACCCAATAGATAAAATAAAGCAGCCAACCAAGTAGCCAATACCACATAACCCAGTAGACTAAATGACCCACAAGCACAATAGAAGAACTTAATGTAATCAAAGAACCCACCTGATGAACATTCCGGGTTAGCTTTCAAGTACTCACATTGGTTAGCATAACCCACATGATGAAGCAATCCAGTACACAAACCAGGATTTCCAGCAGTCAAATTATTAGCTAAATTCGATGAATTGCCATTGATTTCAATCATTCTTCGATGAATTACTGAAAATTGACTGGACCCATTACTCAAAATAGGGTCTTTAGTCAAACTATGATCCCCAAACAATGAAGTTTGCCGTAAAATTGGGTTTCTCGTAACATTAACTTGATTATAAAATAAGAAAAATAAGATCATGCTACAAAATCCACTAAAAAACTCACGAAATTTGGGGTTTCTTGAACTATACAAGCCATTTAAAACCCTCATCTCTAATATATTTACCAATAATTCTCCCTAACTAAAAAAAAAACTCATAAATTAAATTATCCTAGGGTTTCATTTCTTGAACGAGAACAAAATCCTAGACACTAATGACAACAGAACACGAAAGATCCCCACAATTAGACGACTTACCGAGGAATTCGATGGGATTGAGGGATTTTTTTTTCTGCAGAATCAAAATTAGGGTATCGAAGAATTGAAAATAGTTCGGAGTTATATTGGATTTTGAAGGTTTGATAGTCTGCTTATTGAAGCAATTTCTTGGTTACTTCTTGAGTTCGTATCGTTTGTCTGGGTTCGTTGGAGACGCGTGTACTTTCACGATGACTGTTTGGAAAGTTGGTTAATATGCAACCGAGTTTTGTTTTTTGATTTTTTGGAGTAATTTATCAACTTCGTAATGTTTAAACTATTTATAATTTCTTTTTTTATTTAAAAAAAAAGATGGATAACTTAAAACTTAAATCTTTTAAGTTAAATCTTTGTTCAAATTATTTGTTTCTAAATTATTAATCATTGTTCGGTGGAGATGTAGAATTTTCTGAGGCAGAGGCAATTCGATTGGGAGTGTAGTAGATCCGACCACGGTTCCGGTTTGGAATTGAAACCGAATTAGAACCGAATTAGACGGTTTCGGTTTCGGTTTCAACTGGTTCCAGTTCCTAAGTCGGAATCAGATTTATTCGGTTCTGGTAGGGTTCGCCCCAAGCCGAACCGAACAAAACCGAACGGTTTCAACGGTTGGAACCGGAACCGTTGGAACTGTTCGATTCCAGCAATTTTACTAATAGTTTTATGGGCATTTTAAGTATCACAAAAATAATCCAAAAATGTAAAAATATGGGGTCATTCTTCATTTTTTCAACACATCAATTCTCAATTTTCTCAATTTCTACAATTCTCTCATATTCAATTTCTCATTCTCATTTCTCAATTATCTCATTATTCAATATTTACAAAAAATAGCAAGCTCATGTGAGAACACCATGTCCAATGTGTCAATCCAAGAGAATGGCCAAATTATTGGTACAGGAAGAAGAGAAGTTAAGGCTCGATCCTCCGATATTTTCAAAATTCATTTCCATTTAGTCGAAACTGAAAATGAAGGTCCAAGAGCAATATGCAACTATTGTGGTGTATCTTACAAATTTACTGGCGACTATGGCAATATGATCAAGCACTTTGATAGATATCATGCCGCTGAAATTGGGCTTGATACAACGCAAATTCAAATGGGCAGGTACATATCATCTAGTAGAGGTATGAGTTCTTTAGATTTATTTAAATATTCTGATGCTAAAAATAGAGAAGAATTTGTAATATTTACTTGTATGGTACATCTTTCTTTAAGTTTTGGTGAAAAAATTATTTCTACTAATTATGTTCGAAATGCTTTAAATCCTGCTGCTTGTAGAATGACTAGAAATATAACAAAATGTCAAATTTTTAAATTATATAAAGATGGTAAAATTATTTTAAATGAAATATTTAAAGATATTAAAGATCGTCTTTCTATTTGTTCTGATATTTAGAGTGACCATTGGCAAACAACACTCATACATGGGTGTGACTTGTCAATAGATTGATGCATCGTAAAACATGCAAAAATGACTTATTACATTTAGAATTTTTAATTAGCAACATACTGCAAAAAATATTTATAGAATGATTAAAGTAATTTTTAATTAATATGGTTTATTAAGTAAAAATTTAACAATTGGTTTTGATAATGCATATGCAAATGCTGCATCAATTAGAGATTTGAAAGAAATATATCAACCAAATTTGGGGGGTCGATTTTTTCATGTTCATTGCACATGTCATGTCTTTAATTTATGTGTTCAAGATGGTCTGACTTTTTTTGCACCTTACATTGATCCTATTAAGCTTGCATTTAATTGTATTTGGTCATATTCTCAAGTTAGGACAGAATGGGTCAAGTTTTAGAAATTAAATGGTGTTAAAGCAGTAAAATTTTCACGAGTGTTCCAACACATTGGAATTCAACTAATTTTCTTTAAAGTCAAGTTTTCCAATACAGAGATATATTATGTAGTTTTTTTCCCAACATGTTCAATATTTCACACTTTTGCCTAGTCAGTGGAACATTTGTGAAAAAATTTAGAACTTTTAAAAGTTTTTAATGATGCTACAAATATTTTTAGCGGAGTTTATTATCCGACAACAAATTTATTTCTTGTTGAAAGTTTGAATATTGTTGGTACTCTATCCGAGCATGCTGAAAGTTCTGATCCTAATGATATTGTTTTAATTGAGGCTATTGTTGTTATGAAGCGAAAATAGTTGATTTATTTCAAAGACATTCCATTAATTTATCTTACTGCCACAGGTTTTGATCGTAGATTTAAAATAGAAGGTTTGAATAGTGGCTTAGTAGCTTACTAAATATAGCTGATGAAATTAATATTACAAGAATAAAAGATAAAATAAAAATTAATTTAATAGATTTATTTAATGATTATGTTAGTAGATATGACTTGCAATTATTAGGACAATCAAGTAGCGAACCCGTAATACATTCAAGACTTAGCATAGGTGATAGTTGATTACTACAACAAAATAAAAAACATAGGGATAACACGATTAATAATCCGGAATTAGATAATTATTTATCTACCAAATTCGAGTTTCCGACTGAAAGTTTAGTGGTAAAAATTTTCAGTACTTAACTGGTGGAACCGACATCAAAATGTCTATCATGTCTTATCAATTATTGCTAACACATGTTTCCACTGTTGCGGTTGAGCAAGCCTTCAGCTTATGAGGTAATATTTTGGAAGCGAGTCAGTCTTCATTACATCTAAATATTTTAGAAGCAACAACATGTGGGGACGATTGGACACGAGCTGATCTGAGACAATAAGAAGATGACCCCGATTGTTGGACAATTATGACCCATAGCGTCACTATTTGTAAAAGACATTGTGGCTTTTTTGTACAAATTAACTATGTGACAATGGATATTTCTATTTTATCATTTTGTAATTAGATTACTTGAATACATATAAATGATAAAAGTCCTTATGATTAGTTCCAGATTAATAAGATATGAGACAATATCAATCCACGAAGGTTTAATCATTAAATATCTCTAGTCGTAGTATTATCGATAATGCGGAATAGACTAGTATTGCACTTGTGCATGTTATGGAAGCGTAACAACATAGTTCTCATATATTTAAGTATTGGATACTTATGCAAGTGTGATAGGAGGTTGTGTTTGCCGATGGTACGGAAACAGCTTCGCTCTGGATAAACTCCACATAATCCCATTGGTAGTATGACTATGTGTCTATGGGAATCCGCATCAGGGTAGGTGTATTTGGTCTTAACCTGAGACTTGCATCGCTAATACTTGCGACAATCAATACGCTTTGGTTTTGGTCGTCCGGGACTTTAACAGGTTCTGTGTACGCCTCTTCTGGGTTTATTGAGAATCGTAGTGTATTGGGTGTGATGTCAAGACGGAAGTATCACTTCAGTCATATGGAGTTGATGATCATGCAGGGATACAGAACTGGTTCTCTATTATGTTGCAACTATCAGGATAATATGACAATGTCATGATTATCCGATTAAAGAGACTAGTTGCTTGTGATCCGATATATGCTTCGTACGGGGCAGACACTATTCCAGCCCCAGGCCTTGCATGTGACATCTGATAATGGATCGCAATACACAATACTACGTATACTACGCCTGACAAAGATTATATATTCCTTAAAGAATATTTCTGGAGAATTGGGTAGGTACGGTGTTTTGCTAGAAGCCAACCATGTCTTGTAAATCGGTAAGAACGTGGTATGAGGTACCCACGTATTCGGATAGTCCGACGACCGGATTTACTACCAACATATCCAGAGATCTCATGGGTTGCTTCCCGAAGATTCACCGATGACGTTTGACTCGAACATAATTAATCTTAGATTAATTAGAAGAGAGAGAAAATTAATCTGGGATTAATTACGGTAAGAATTTATCTGGGATAAAATTCGATAAGAAGAAAGTGAACGATTAATTTGGAATTAATCGATTAAATAATATATTCGATATATTAATTGAAATTGGATTTCGACGCGAAATTAAAATTTGATTTTCATTTGGGCGAACGAATTAATTTGGAATTAATTCGCGAGCGACTTTCGTAATAATTTTGCGAGACGCTATTATTTGATTAAATTGGATTTAATTACGTCGCAACAGAAAATTCGTTTAATCGGATTAAGCGAACCCGAGCCCGAAGTGTATGGAGCAAGCCACTTGAATTTTGAATTAAAGTGGGTCCCACCAACTTACATCACTTATCCATCAAGTGTCAAGTTGAGTGATGGAAGTGGTTGGAGGCATTAAATGAATTTTTCCCTCCAACACTTTGCTTTTGCTTTTGGTAAAGCATATACCAAAATTGAGTTTGACTTTTGGATTGGTGTGGTAATTATTTTAGAAATCAAAATTACCGAAACACAAAATCCTCTATTTCTTTCTCCCTTGGCCGAGAACTTCAAGTTCTTCTCCATTGATTTTGTTTCAAAAATCAAACCTTGCAACAAAGGTGATAGGGAAACAATCCCATTGAGTTTGGAATTCATTCATCAAGCTTGGAGCTCAACATACAATCAAATGAGGACTTGGATCTCTACACAAAAGCTTGGAATTTTTTGTTGTCTCCGCATCCATATAACTGATTGTTGTAAGTATTTTTCCGCAATCTTACTTCGAGTAGTCACATGTTTTATGCTTAAATAGATCATTGGCATGTTCTTGGAGAACCCAACAATGGTATCAGAGCGCCAATTTTAAGCATGAAATAATTAGGGTTCATAATCTTGAATTTGGGTATTTTTGCTTGGAACATGATTTTATCAAATTGATTGTTTGAGTATGCTTAGATTATGATAACTTAGGGTTATGCATGATTAATTTAATGAAAAATTGATTAGATAATTTTTCTCCAAATTGTTTGGCTTGGCCGAGAGTTTGAAGCCCTAATGTCAGGGTGATTTTTTGATTTTTAGACCATTGAATGTGTTTAAAATGCTTGAGTATATTGATTTTTGATTTAATTGGATTGAAATCAAAATCGGATATAAAAAGCCTAAATTACCGTGAATTAGAGAGCATGTTTAATCATGTTTAATTAGAGAGCATGATTTTAAAATGCTTGAGTATATTGAATTTGCTTCAATTGTGTTGGACATGTATTGAAAATAATAAAGCATGATTAATTAATTAAATTGGTGTTTTGGAAATGTTAATTTAACTAATTAATTATGGTTATACACTTTAATTAAATAAATTGTGATATTTGGAATATTGGAATTTAATTAATTAGGTTTTAATTTGGAACTGGGCTAAAATTGTTATATTTGGGCCTTATGGGCTTGGTTGGGCCAAGTTGGTTTAGGACGATTGGATTGGATCCAAATTGGGCCTAAAACCATTCCATAAAGTTCAAATATAAGAAATGAGCCTTTTAAAATTTAATTGAGCCTAATGGGCCAAAATTAATTTTATGGCAAATAGTGATTCCTTATTGGGCTTTGGTTGTCAAAGTCCATGCCTTAAGAAATTAATTAAAAGCTCATTGGACTTTAATTAAATTAACATTGGATGTTAATTGGGTCTTTGAGACCTATTAAGATTAGATTTAGAATCTAAGTCGTAAAGACACATTAATAAAGTGTAATTATTTAATTTGGAATTAAATAATAATTAGTATTGAATACAAATTAAATTGGATTTAAAATTGTAGTTCGATATAATTCAAGAATTCGTACTTTGAGTACTTATTCTTAAACGAATTGGACCCGCGTAAATCAAATCGTTGTTTGAACATTGGAAGATCACTTAATTCAAAGATTAATTAATTGGATTAGATTGATTGAATAACATGCTTTGTGTGAATACATGGATGTATTGTATGAATAATATATATCGGATGGATATTAGATGGGTGAGGGCAATTTCAGAAATTGTTGTAATAAATTTAGAATTTATTAAATTGGACCTGCGTGTCCAGCCTTTATCTCTTGACTCTTTGTAATTCTCTTCTCACCAATTCCCCTCAATGTAATGAGGTTTCTTTATTGTATTATGTAATTGGGTAGAAGTTAGAATAGTGCTAGCTGGGGAGAAGAAAGAGAGTGATTTGTTCTAGGAACAATTTGTTAAGTATTCATCCGCATATCTTTATTATTTTATTCGCGCCTTATTATGCTTTTAGAATGCATGCTTAAGGGTGTATGATGAGACCTAATCAAAGATAATAAATTGGTTGTCAATTTACGCAAAAAAAAAAAAAAAAAAACCCTCAATCAAATATTAAGCGTTTTCCTTCCATTGAATGGTTCTTTCTCAAGATCCAAGATTGGCATTGGTTTGTTGGCCAAAGTCAAGATCAATGTCCATCGCGGATGTGTTTGAACCATGAAAGCTTTATTTCATATCGCATGTCTTGGGCAAGTTGTGATTTTTTGGCCTAAGTCAATGTCACTTCTTGTTCATAGACATGGATTACGAAGTTTTCCAAAGTCAATGGGTCCCGCTTAACTGGAATCATTAAGCTTGTTGAGCCAAAGCCAATGCTTAGTTGATTCAGAGGAAAAGGTTAGGAAAATATATTAGATATATTGACATATATATTGTATATATGTTTCGGACTTGGAGGTCCACCTACCGGATCTAGGAATTGGATGAGATCCAATTGATCTTAGAGATCTACCTAGTTAAATATCATACAGCTTGTTGGCCAAAGTCAAGGTTGTGTTTTATTTAACGGGATCCTAGCTCACTAGGAAACTAGGTTTCCCGAGTACTCAACAGAGGGTTAGAGGCTCGCCGAAAAATAGTGGGAGGCCAGTATTGAATTTGCAATTTCGTTCAAATACTTGCCAAATACGCGCTTTCAAATTATTTCGTCATTTTATGTATTTATTAGTTGGACTAATATTTTATTATTTTCTTGTAACAGTTGGACTGTACCCAAAAATCGTTAATTGAATAGTTAGACTATTGCAATTAAGATGGCTGGAAAGATCGGGGTTAGAGACATTATCATGGGCGAAAATGTCTTTAATGGTGCGAACTTTCCTGACTGGGATATGAACCTCATGATTGTCCTGGGGGCTGAGAGAATGCTCTATACGATAGAGAGACCTCTCGGGCCTAAGCCCAGAAATGAGTAGCCCTTGAGCTTGAGCTTTGGAAGACTCATAGCGATGACAACTCAACTGCTCAATCCGTCATGCTCGCTGCAATGACCCCTCAATTTCGTCGCCAGAACAAAGGATTGGATCCCTATACTATGATGGCAAAATTGAAGGACCTTCATCGATCTAACCTTAGATCATAAAGGTATAAATTGTAGAAGAAGCTCTTTCACTCTCGAATGTCAGAGGGAGCATCTGTCAAGCACCATATGTCACAGATGATTGCTGACATCGAACAGCTGGGTCAGCTAGGCATAACCTTTGAGGCTGAGACTTCTATAGATTTGATCTTGCAGTCTCTTTCTGACAGTTGGAGCGGGTTTATCATGAACTATAATATGATGAACTAAGACCATACTCTTGGAGAGTTGATGGCAATGCTGTGTGAAGCAGAAAAGGAGCTTTTGAAGGGCAAAAAGCGCGAGGCGTACTTCGCTTCAACATCTCAGTCTGCCAAGGCTTGGCCAAAGGCTACTGGAGGTGTAAAGAATAAGAAGAAGAAGGGCAAGGCCAAATCATCAAAGCCTTCTGGGAAGGCTAATGACAAATCCCAATATGTCTGCCTACAGTATGGAAAACGGGGTCACTGGAAGTGTGACTGCCGTGAGTACAAGGCGGACATGAAGGAAATCAAAGCGGGCAAGGCACCGGCTTCAGGTATGTTTGTTATAGAAATAAACATGTCTACTTCTAGTATTAAAAATTGGATTTTTGATTCTGGTTGTGGTACTCATATATGTACTGATGTGCAGGATCTGCAAATTAGCAGGAGACTGGCCTCATGAGAGATTGACCTCGGAGTTGGAAATGGGAATAGAGTCGTCGTTTTGGCCGTTGGGACTTATATTTTGGAACTACCCTCGGGGCATGTACTAAATTTATCAGACTGTTATTATGTACATAGTTTGACTAGGAATATTATTTCTGTATCTTGTTTAGCCCAATGTGGGTATACTTTTGTATTTAGAAACACTAGGTGTTTTATATATAAAAATGATATTGAGATATGCAGTGCTGATGTGCATAATGGTCTTTATATTTTGAATATAAATCAATCTCAAACATATAATGTAACAAACAAAAGGCTTAAATTAAGTAACAAAGATGAAACTTATATGTGGCATTGTCGTCTGGGACACATTAACAAGAATCGCATATCCACATTTTCGAAGAGTGGGTACTTGGACGGATTTGATCCAAATTCATATGACGTCTGTGAATCTTGTTTATTAGGCAAAATGCCTAAAACACCTTTTAGCGGTAAAGGTGCACGTGCCACCGAACTGTTAGCCCTCGTTCATAGTGACGTATATGGGCCCATGTCTAGCCAGGCTAGATGTGGATATGAATACTTCGTAACCTTTACGGATGATGCATTACGTTATGGTTATGTGTATCTTATGAGACACAAGTCGGAAACTTTTGAGAAATTCATAGAGTTTCAACACGAAGTAGAAAAACAGACCGACAAGTGTATTAAAACATTACGGTCGGACCGTGGTGGAGAATACTTGAGCAATGAGTTTCTCGATTACTTGAAAGAGTATGGTATTCTTTCATAGTGGACTCCTCCCGGAACACCTCAATTAAACGGTGTGTCCGAACAGAGAAACCGAACTTTGTTGGACATGGTAAGGTCGATGATGAGTCGCACTGAGCTACCTATTTCCTTCTGGGGATATGCATTGAACAGTGCAATACTTATTTTGAATAAGGTTTCGTCAAAGTCTGTTCAACAGATTCCGTATGAAATATGGACAGGAAAGAAACCAGGTTTCTCATTCCTGAAGATTTGGGGATGCTGGGCATACGTTAAACGTTTGGATGGTACCAAACTTGAACCCAAATCGGATAAGTGTCTATTTGTAGGTTATCCTAGGGAAACCAAAGGATATTACTTCTACAACCCACAAGAGAACAAAGTATTTGTTGCTCTACATGCGGTTTTCCTTGAGAATGAATTCCTAAATGCAGTGGTTAGTGTGAGGAAAGTAGAACTCGATGAAAATCAGAGTGATATTATTCCTAGCACCGATTCCTTAACGGAACACAAACAGTTCATCAGGGATGAGACTGTACCACAATCTTCTAATACTAAAGAACCGCGTAGGTCGGAGAGAGTCAGAAAACAACCTGAGAGGTATGGGTTTCTAATCTTACCTCATGTGGATATTAATCTTATTAAGGAAGAAGAACCGACTACGTATGAGGAAGCGATACAAGGTATCGACTCCAGTTTATGGCAAGATGCCATGAAATCCGAAATGGATTCCATGTACACCAACCAAGTTTGGACACTGGTTGATGCACCAGAAGGCGTAAAGCCTATTGGTTACAAATGGGTCTTCAAGAAGAAGACCGACATGGATGGTAACATACAAACGTACAAAGCTAGGCTTGTAGCGAAAGGGTATCGTCAACGACATGATGTCGATTACGAAAGAACTTTTTCACATGTTGCCATGATTAAATCCATTCGGATAATGCTTGCTATTGCTGCATATTTCGATTATGAAATATGGCAGATGGACATCAAAACCTATTTCCTTAATGAAAACCTTTTGGAGGATGTTTATATGCAACAGCCTGACGGTTTTTTCGTACCAAAACATGCAGACAAGGTTTGCAAGTTAAATCGATCCATTTATAGATTGAAGCAAGCATTGCGTTCTTGGAACCAATGTTTTGATGAGATCATAAAAGAATATGATTTCGTTCAAAATGAGGATGATCCTTGTGTATATAAGAAGGTTAGTGGGAGCGCACTGACATTCATTGTCTTTTACGTTGATGATGTATTGCTTATTGGCAATGACATTCCCATGCTACAATCGGTGAAAGCTTGGCTTTCATTAAAATTCTCCATGAAAGATCTGGGAGAAGCAGCCTTTATTATGGGAATAAAGATCTACCGGGATAGATCTAGAAAGCTGCTTGGTCTCTCCCAGAGCACGTACATTGACAATGTGTTGAAGAGATTCAACATGGAACCGTCTAAGAGGGGACTGTTGCCAGTGTCATTGGTGTCACTCTATCTAAGGACATGTGTCATAAAACTCAAAAGGAGATAGATAACATGAGTCGGATCCCGTTCACTTCTGCAGTCAGATCGATCATGTATGTTATGATATGTATGCGACCTGATGTCTCCTATGTTTTGAGCATGTGTAGTCGCTATCAGGCCGATCCTGGTGATGGTCACTGGGTTGCGGTTAAGAAAATCCTTAAGTATCTTAGACGAACTAGGGATGCGTTTTTAATCTATGGAGATGGAGAACTTGAGGTAACTGGGTTTACCGATGCATGTTTCCAAACTGATAAAGACGACTGTAAGTTACAATCTGGGTACATATTTTGTTTTAACAACGGAGCAGTAAGCTCGAAATCTTCCAAGCAAGAGACTGTTGTCGATTCAACAGAAGCGGAATATATTGCTGCAGCTGAAGCAGCAAAAGAGGCAATTTGGATCCGTAAATTCCTAATTGGATTAGGAGTAGTTCCGTTTGCAGCTGAGCCCGTTCCATTTTATTGTGATAATAACGGGGCTATAGCGCAGGCTAAGGAACCGCGGTCTCATCAATGATCCAAGCATGTACTTTGATATTTCCATCTGATTCGTGAAATCAAACATCGTGGCGATGTAAAGATCGAAAATGTCGCATCAGATGACAACATTACAGATCCGCTGACGAAAGTTATTCCTCAATAAAATTTTGAGCGACATGTATATAGTTTAGGTGTTAGATACTTGAGTGACTGGCTATAGGCCAAGTGGGAGATTGTTGGACAATTATGACCCATAGCGTCACTATTTGTAAAAGACATTGTGGCTTTTTTGTACAAATTAACTATGTGACAATGGATATTGCTATTTTATCATTTTGTAATTAGATTACTAGAATACACATAAATGATAAAAGTCCTTATGATTAGTTCCAGATTAATAAGATATGAGACAGTATCAATCCACGAAGGTTTAATCATTAAATATCTCTAGTCGTAGTATTATCGAGACTGGACATCGATAATGCGGAATAGACTAGTATTGCACTTGTGCGTGTTATGGAAGCGTAACAACATAGTTCTCATATATTTAAGTATTGGATACTTATGCAAGTGTGATAGGAGGTTGTTTTTGCCGATGGTACGGAAACAGCTTCGCTCTGGATAGACCCCGCAGAATCCCATTGGTAGTATGACTATGTGTCTATGAGAATCTGCATCAAGGTAGGTGTATTTGGTCTTAACCTGAGACCTGCATCGCTAATACTTGCGACAATCAATACGCTTTGGTTTTGGTCGTCCGGGACTTTAATAGGTTCTGTGTACGCCTCTTCTGGGTTTATTGAGAATCGTAGTGTATTGGGTGTGATGTCAAGACGGAAGTATCACTTCAGTCATATGGAGTTGATGATCATGCAGGGATACAGAACTGGTTCTCTATTATGTTGCAACTATCGGGATAATATGACAATGTCATGATTATCCGATTAAAGAGACTAGTTGCTTGTGATCCGATATATGCTTCGTACGGGGCAGACACTATTCCAGCCCCAGGCCTGACATGTGACATCTGATACTGGATCGCAATACGCAATACTACGTATACTACGCCTGACAAAGATTATACATTCCTTAAAGAATATTTCTGGAGAATTGGGTAGGCACGGTGCTTTGCTAGAAGCCAACCATGTCTTATAAATCGGTAAGAACATGGTACGAGGTACGCACGTATTCGGATAGTCTGACGACCGGATTTACTGCCAACATTTCCAGAGATCTCATGGGTCGCTTCCCGAAGATTCACCGTTGACGTTTGACTCGAACATAATTAATCTGAGATTAATTAGAATATAGAGAAAATTAATCTGGGATTAATTACGGCAAGAATTTATCTGGGATAAAATTCGATAAGAAGAGAGAGAACGATTAATTTGGAATTAATCGATTAAATAATATATTCGATATATTAATTGAAATTATATTTCGACGCGAAATTAAAATTGGATTTTAATTTGGACGAACGAATTAATTTGGAATTAATTCGCCAGCGACTTTCGTAATAATTTTACGATGCGCTATTATTTAATTAAATTGGATTTAATTACGTCGCAACGGAAAATTCGTTTAATCGGATTAAGCAAACTCGAGCCCGAAGTGTATGGAGCAAGCCACTTGAATTTTGAATTAAAGTGGGTCCCACCAACTTACATCACTTGTCCATCAAGTTTCAAGTTGAGTGATGGAAGTGGTTGGAGGCATTAAATGAATTTTTCCCTCCAACACTTTGCTTTTTGCTTTTGGTTAAGCATATACCAAAATTGAGTTTGACTTTTGGAATGTTGTGGTAATTGTTTTAGAAACCAAAATTACCAAAACACGAAATCCTCTCTTTCTTTCTCCCTTGGCCGAGAACTTCAAGTTCTTCTCCATTGATTTTGTTTCAAAAATTAAACCTTGCTAGCACATAAAGGAGTCAACAAAGGTGATAGGGAAACAATCCCATTGAGTTTGGAATTCATTCATCAAGCTTGGAGCTCAACATACAATCAAATGAGGACTTGGATCTCTACATAAAAGCTTGGAATTTTTTGTTGTCTCCGCATCCATATAACCGATCGTTGTAAGTATTTTTCCGCAATCTTACTTCGAGTATTCACATGTTTTATGCTTAAATAAATCATTGGCATGTTCTTGGATAACCCAACACCGATGACTTTGAAGACTTGTTCCACAATGCATCTGCAAGTGCAAGCAGAACGAGAGCTCAAGGATCAACATGCACTGATAATGATGATGATTGATGAGTAAATAATTACAATGGGGAACTATATTAAAAATATAATGGAATTATGTGAGCTTTGATTCTTCTTACCGCTAAAGGATACGTAGAAAACTTAATTTTTTTAAAATTTAAGTTCAAGCTCTTTAATTTTATTTTTAATTTAATTTAATCTAAATTCAATTCAAATTCATAATTTTAAATAAATTTTTTAATATAATTTTTAATTTTTTAAAAAAAAATCGGAAGGGAACCGAAACCGTTCTGTTCGGTTTCGGTTCTTCACTATTATAGAACTGGGAACCGTCCAGTTCAGTTACAGTTCGGAATCGAACCTAACCGAACCGTTGGCCGGGTTTGGAGTGTAGAGTGTGATTACAGAGGGTTTTACTCAAAGAGTTGTGGAATCGTATGCGGCAGACGTAGTGGATCTCATTCACTGAAAATTTAGCTCTTTCAAGGAGATAGATTGGCTTATCACATAGATAAAACAATTGATGAGTAGTGAAGAATTGTTTAGATTACATTTTATACCTAGGATGTGTAATTTGACTGCCAATAAGTTGGCAAAGCTAGCCTTAGATAGCCAACATTTGAACATATTATATGTTCAAATGTTGGTTCCTAGAAGGAAGATTTTCCTTCTTTCATTGTTTGTAACTTACACTGTTGTGTGATTGATTATATATTCTTTTAAAAAAAATTATTAATCATTAAAACGTTTTCAATTTTCAATTTTCAATTTTCTCTTTTTTCTCTTTCTATTGCCTTCTGTTTCTTCCTCCCATATTCTCTTTTTTTTCTTTTACTGTTTTACTTTGGTTTTATTTTTTTGTGTGCTTTTATTTTTTTTTCTTTTCAAATTTTTGTTCCTCTCTCCTCTTATCTGACCGAAATTCACATAAAAAGGATGTGTTGTCCTTTTCCTTTAGGTGAGTTCATCAGTCTCCTCTTTCCATATTGATTTTTGTCACTCGGATCTCTTAATATGTGGATCCACTTATATATAGGGATAGCATTTTCAATCCATGTTGAATGTTTTAATGTTTTCTTATTGATTTTACAGAAATAATGCCTTTTTTTCTTCAACTTATAGAAGATTCGTTTGAGTTTGATAGGTAAATCTATCAATGGAAGTGCATGATGTGAGCTACAACTCTACAGTTCTCCTCAGGGTGACTGTACGATATACTAGATTTATTGGTTTTCCTTATAATAGATTGTATATATGTTGATATAAAAAAATTATGCTCAATTTGTATATTATATTATTTCGATTTTAGTTAAGAATCTGTATCTATCAACAATACTGTTCCGATGTGAGAAGATCAGGTCGGTCTCATAATTCCTCTTGTACTTAAGTAGTTTTAGGTGTGAATCCGTTTCTGTGCCGGTTACAAAGAACACTTAGTGCACATATTATTTTATATTGTTAAGTTTTATCATAAATATGCTTGAGTTTTAGATATTCCTAAGTAGTTATTCGATATGAATTCTCGACTTTGTAATTGCGCTATTCACAACGATGTATAATTGGGTCTTCTAACCACATTTATATGAATCTTAAAAAAAATTAATCATTTAAATATATTTCTAATGCACAAATTCAGTTGAAGCTTATACTGCACTAAACTCTAGAGATGGCAGAAATCCCATGGAAAAAAAAAAAAAAATTTAACGTCAGGAATGAGAACATAAAAATTTAATACCCACTTCTTATTTAGAGAAGGGACATGGATTATGTAAACTCTCTATCTCCTCACATTACCCATTTAATTTTTAATTATTTATTTATAAAATAAAGGACATAAAGTGCATAATTGTATAAATATTTAAAATATGGACCATATAAAGATTTAAATGAAATAATTTTTATGTGTTTTCTGTCTTTTTTGTGACGTCCTTAACTTATTAAGTTGACAACATCCTTATTATTATTATTTTATTATAGATCAAGTAAAAAGACTGAAAAATAAGAAGTTTAATTTCCTATATATATTGTGATTTGTGTAATAGATACTATTAATTTATTCTTGGATAATGTAATAATTTAACAAATATATTTTTAAATATTTTAAATTTATTTTAAGATAAAATTATATATTATTCGGGATTTGGGGTATTTGAGAATCTTTTTTTATTATCTAGAGATCTCCATTCTCTTCCTGAATCAATTACGAGAGTATATGGAGGAGATGAAGATATTTAAAGCTTATTGAGGACAGGTCAAAATCTTTTGCTCCAATGAAAATATATTTCAAAAGTTAAGACTATACCAAAATACCAAACGGGTGTTGGGGCGGATACAAAACCTCTAAGGTCAGATCGGAGCCTCGCACAGTGGAAATAGATTTAAACTGTGGATATAGAGCATGAGTGTATTTTTAAATAATTAAATGGAATACTATATTCAATTTCGAGTTCATAGGAAAAAATCAAGGACGAATCGGTGTCCGGAAACTCCGAAAAATGGAGAAAAGAAGTAATAGCGTGCGCGTCCGAAACTTTGAGCTCCGATATTCACGACGAGCGGATGCGAGAGCATCAGCCTCCGTCCATGGCTAAGCGCCCAAGGCTATTTTTGTTCGAGAGAGTGTTTCTGAAACTGATATTTCAACCCAAATCAATTTCGATTTTCTACAAATATTTTCAAACACCCAAAATCTATTTCTTAACATCAAAACCACCATCAACACATTTTAAATCATATTTTTTCAAAATATCAAATATTTTACAAAACATAAATGTATTCAAAATATATATGCATAACTTTGAATCTAAAACACAAAGCAAACAAGAATCCCACAAAGAAGTAACACATGAACAATTTTATGTCACTTATGTTGGGGTTGGTGCTCAGAGCGCCAATCCGGACCGTATTTATGTATGATTCATGAATACGAACATCCCCTTATTCCATAATATTACTTATTTATGGTTGCACCTCTTGTTCTTATATACGTATTCGATCTGATTACGATTAGATTGAAACTAAATGTGGTTTAGTGATATGTATATATTAGACAAAGGCCCGATAATATATAATGCAGTACATAGTTACAAAGTTAGTTTGTAATTGACATTGGGAAGTGTCACTGATATATGATTATTATCAAACATAGTTCCTGGTCAAGATTTGCTAACACGGGTCGGTTAGTCAAATCCGTTGAGACCAGTACATGTCGTATATCGAGACTTGGTCCGATGGTTTATCCCAATGAACCATGAGTCTAGGGAGACTCGTATAGACGTGTAGGTGTTTATAGTGGATAAACACTGAACGGCTCACCGAAGATTCTTAATGGATGGTACACCAACGTCAATAAGAATCTTCTCGGGTTGAGTAGCATAGTGGTCCTTCGAGTTGAGATACCACTGTGGATGTATGAGACATCCTCCACACTTAGATGGCAGTCATGTCACCGATCTATTTAGATCAGACCTCCGCCTGTTCGTTGGGTGTGGACCGATCCTCAGGATATCCTGTGTGTGTCAAGATAGGATCCGTCAGTTCTGTGTACAAAGCATAGGTAGTCCATATATAATTAGCAGTCTGTTAAATCTGTGGCCACAGTATACATCGGAAGTAAGTTCCGAGTGTTATTTAAAGATTGCTAATAGATACATCGATGAGATAATACCTATAGAGATTTGACTTTCACATCTATATCTCTGGGATTATCTGGATACCTGTGACGGAGGGATTATACGTATGCAATGACCTCGACCTGTATGATTCAGCTAGTTTATCCATGATCGTCATAATCTACGGGTGGATAGATTATGGACATGAAATTGGATTTCGTGACGGATATACCTGAATCTAGAGAGTCTCAATAATGAAACATACTCGTAGAGCAATGGAGCAACATTTATGAATAATGATGATTATTTATAAATCGTTTAATCGTTAAACGAAAAATACATGCGAACGGGCCGAACCGTCATTTCCTAATTAATGTGTATTTGTATTTAATATATGATATTATTAAATACACATTAATAAATAGTCAAATAAGGGTATTTGACATATATCATTAATATATGTATTTGAGATATTTAAAGTAAATATAATACATATATTTGATATATTTGTATTTAATTAATTATTTAATTATTTAATTGTTAAATGATTAATATAATTAAAATATAAATATATCACCAAATGATAAAGTTAGGAAATGATTATAAGTGTAAAAGTTTGACTTTACATTAAAGGAAAAGGTTGTCAAATTGATTTTGACTTCTTAAGATATTTGTTCAAAATTGTTTGAAAAATGAAAAATATTTTTTCCTTATTTTTTATCAATTTCGGCCATGACACTTTAAAATATAAGAGTTATATTTTTCTAAGTTGCATTTGTTGACTAAATTAAATATCTTTAAAGTTGTTTTAGATATTTAACCAAGTTGAACAAATGAAAGACAAATGAAGATGAAATTAATATTCTTGTAATTTGCCTTAGCAATTTCGGCCAAGGGCTTTTTCCAAGCTTGTATATATTGTTTTTCATTTCATTTGCTTTTAACCTAATTCACTTTAACCAAAAACTCCATTAAAGGAAGGCAAAGAATGCTAGAGAGAAAAGAAAGAAAAATCAAGAAAAGCTTGGAAAATAGTAAGTATTTCCAACCTTCCATTAGAGAGTAATTTGTTCCTCTTGTTGTGGGCAACATCTTGTGATGTTCTTGAGTTTTTCTATTCTTTATTCTTTGTGTTTTTGATGGATAAATGTTTGGTGAAAGTGTAGAGCATGTATAATGGAGAAAGCTTGTGACTAGTGTAGTTATAAGTGTTCTTTTAAGGTTTTGGAAACCATGTTGCTAATCTAGAGTTGTTGACCCACTCTTAGATGACCTAGATTTGATCTTGAGTTGTTTCATTGTGTTGATACTTTGATTGGATGGAAGAAAGATGATTGAAGTATTGGATTTAACCAATTTGGTCTAATTTGTCCAATTTGATGAAATTGAAAAATTAGGGTTCATGACCAATTCCAAATTTGGGGCTTTTCATATATGTTGTGTATTTGGATGTTTATATGATGCATATAAAGTTTCATTTTGATTGGATTACATCTTGATGTGTTTTGAAGCATGAAATGACAAAATGCACAAATGGTACACCTTGGAGGTGCTCTCGGCCAAGGATTAGATTTTGGGGATTTTTGGTGCTTTTGGTGTTTTGATGTTTTGAACATGCTAAGTTCATCTTAGAAATGATTTAGAATCATTCAAAATTGATTATATCAATTTCGGACTAAAATGGACAAAATACCAATGTAAGGGCATTTCGGTAAATTCACTTGAATATGATTCATTTGAATTTTATTTCATAATTTGATTATTGGAATATTAAATAAATATGTTTATTTAATTAATTCGAGAAAAAAATTTTGAAATCGGAAAATTTGATTTTCCGCGATTCCGCTGCGTTACCGGATTCTGCCCCTAAAAACCCCTACAAAATGGTATCAGAGCGAGTCTGATTCTAGGCCTTCATAAATGATTAGCTTGTTTTATTCAATGTTTAATCATATTTTCTTGACTTTATACATGCATGTTATAATCTAATTTGATTAGATTTAGGGTGTATGACACTTAATGGAATATCTCCGCTTAATAAGGTTTTAAAGTAACTAGTATTTGGAATACTTGTTTCTTGGTCCGTCTTGTCAATACGGTTTATAAATATCTTTTCGTTGACTACATCTGAGACCGTGCCTCTGCTGTGAGGGTGTAGCTGATAGAAATTTATTTATGCCGAATGTATATTAGATACTAGATAAATTCAAGCGAAAGCGGAATCCTGAACGTGCCCTAGCTGTCAGGGTTACGCAAGTAACTTGAGTTTATCATTGACAAGTTTAACCTTGGTACGTCTCCTTGTGGGCCTGCCTTCGCAGCGACAACGAGAAACGGCCAGGACCAGAACCTTGGAGTCACTAGTGAGTGATTGACAATTAGTTGTCTACTTGTGAATATACGTCGGCGAGACCGTGCCTCTGCTGTGAGTCGAAATATATTCATGGGGTCCTCTTCCCATTATGGAATTCGATTTAATTATTGAATTCTCGTCTTTCCGTTGGGGATTACGGCATTACGTAAAAATAGTGGGAGGCACTGCTAAGTTTAAGATATTCCATAACTTAGGCGGTGTATGTTATTATGGAAATTGCCGCTTGTTTGTTTCCTTAATCTATATTAGATAGAATTAAACTTTTAATTCACTGCACACATATTTTGATATGTTATCTGACTTGACTCTTGGTTGCAGTTATTCTAGAATAGGTTCTAGATACTACTAGACTAGGATATTATTAGATTGGTCTAAACCATCGGGAACTATTGTTTCGATTTTCTTCAAAAATAAAGATGGTTAATGACTTAGTTTCTAAGTCATGATAGATAATCTAGATAGATATCCCCTTTAGGATATAATACTTTAGAGACAATAGTTTCTTATGCAGTAAGAATTGACTTGAATTAGTTCATGTCTCGAGATTCTTGACTGGCATTTAGAAAGCCCTATTAGGTATTTGTTTATCTAGTAATGACGTTTCTAAGCTTTAATTACCTTTAGAGGTAATGTGTCTGACACAATTTGCTAATCAGTTATTTACAATTGTTGTGAATAGTTGAATGCAAATAGTAAAGCTAAAGAAAGGAGATGCGTATATTTGTGTATAGAAATATCGATTTTCACAATACTACAACTATAGGTATTGGATACCAGATCTCCCGTCTAGTTTTTTGAAATATTGGTTAACGATTGTTTTGATATTTGATATCGGAACTTGCGACTATTGGATAGTCACTTGTTCTTTATAAACAATTGTTACATATTTTATAATAACTAGTAGTGTCATTGACGTAGAGATAAGCATTAAGAAAAATTATTCTGTAAAGTAAATAATTTAGAACGGTGCTTTATGAGTTTAATCACTTAAGCATTGGATGCTTGTTCCGTATGGTAAAGGATGGTTTGATACTAGATCACACCACATATCCTTATCCATTTAATGAATATTGTATTCAAGAAGGTGATTAAGATCTCGTTTAACCAATGATTGTCATTGGACCACCAAATTTATTTAAACTGATACATTGGATGTATGTGGTTTAATAAATAATAATTGCTTAAGGTAGTTTTCTTTATTTCGTAACTTAGTTGATGAATTGTCATAACTTGGTTACGAGTTTCTGAAGGAACACATATTGAAAGTCTTGAAAGTATCAAGAACTTTCAACCTGTTCTGATGAAACGTAGATTGAACATTTTTGACTTGTTCAAATATATTCAATCTAAAGGTTTTAGAGAATTCTATCCTCAAAATTCATTACATGTCTTTGAACTGTTCAAAGATCTTTGATACGATCAAACGTATGAATTTAAAGCAATTAGTTCTAAGGTTATTCAGTGAATATGATTCATATTCAATATTATTCTTCCACGATTCCATCTTGATGGAATTGAGTAGTGGGAGCAATCGAACCTTATATGATTTGATTCGTTTGATATTGAATGTTACCGAATTAGTTTCAATACTCTTGGGGTTATACTCCAGTAACACTAATTCATCTCTTTAATTAATGTTCCATTATTTTCTACAGTTGCATATATGATATGTATAGGTAGAAAATTTGAATCTTGAAAAGTTTGAGATTTCAATCTTTCTTTTATATAATAGTTATATAATGGAAATTACTTACACCTCGGAGGTATAAGTAAAAGTTTATCGTTTATTCTGTTTAATAGAATATTGTATTCTATTTAATAGAATATCTTTCCTACGATTCTAAGTAATAAAATCGTTTTATTACTTGGTGTGTAACATCTGATGTTAATTATTGTAGAAAAAGACTTGACTTATTGAAGTCAAATGTGAGAATGATAAATTATAAATGGAACTACGTAATTAATAAGATGAAACAACCCTTATACATCTTCTATATAAGTCTAATTGGATAACAGAATCATTCACGAGTATTTGATACTTAATGGTTCTGTTGTTTTCTTATTGAAGAAAAATTATCCTATGACTTATAATGGAAGCGATATTTGATATCGATTCTGGAAGTTCACCATTGAACCATAGATCTAAGATTGTTCGTAGCTTACTACGATCAAGTTTTGAACTTGATTAAGCTTTCATTATGAATTAGTTCATAAAATGTGCTAATTGTTTGCGCAGCGAAAGCATTGTGAGCTTATTAAAGGTTTGACCTTTACAGTATGACAGTGAGAAAAGTTATACTCAACAATCTATTGTAGATTCTGAGAAAATCTATCTCTAGTCAAACTAAATGAACAATTAAAGATATATTGGTTAATGTTGATAATAAACTGTATATTTTAGCTAAAGAATGCAAAGTGGCGTTTTTGGATGACTTATTCAGATAAGAGATCAGTTGTGATTTCCTTATTTGAAGAGTTCATTCTGAAATGGCCCTAGAGTTTTTTGTTCTGCTGAGATCGTAGTTTAGTGTGCTAGCTTATAGAGCCTATTGTAGACTCAGATAAGTCTTCCAGAAATATGTGCTCTCTATTTTTGATATCGTCAGATTGTCTGATCTTGTCAAAGTATATAGAATACATATGTGATAAAAGGGTTAGTGGGAGCGTACAGATTACTTTCTAGTGTTATATATCTTAACGACATTATCATTATTATAGTAATAATGAGATGTTTGTAAGGTAAAAGATTTACCTAAGTCTTCTTTACTCCGTGATAACAGTGGGAGTAGTCTTTGTTATATTTGATATAAATTTTTATATAAGATATAAAACTAAAAGACTTGTGAGATACTCCTATTAGTCGTGCATTAGATATGATCTAATAAAGGACATAACAAGGCTATCTGTATGACAATTAGTATAACTGTTCGACAGTTATTGTATGTCTTATACATAGTATTCATCTTTCGTAAAGGATGATACCTTTTTCGAAAGAAATATTGATTAGAATGTCTAATCAATGTTATGTATCATTTGATGATGACATAATGAATACTTTATTATGTGCGATCAACGATGTCGATTTAATCGTAAAATGTTACGAGTTATTTTGATATCCTATAGACCATAGGATGGATCTTGAAACACGTTCTTTGTGATCTTTGAGATATTAAGAACGAGTTTCTAATTCATGGAGAATATAGTCTGCAACCATTAGGGTCATATTAGTTTTGAGACTAATTATGACGTTAGACAGTCTACGTCATAAAGAGTCAGAAAAGATGCAGTGGGAGTGTCACGAAGGATTCTACTTTTATAGTGGAATTAAATGCAACTTATGAAGTATTGACTTATGAAGTTGCATAGTGACCTTATAAAATAGAAGTTTTGAATTGTTATTGTGCTTGCGGTTTTCCACATAGTATTTTGGATTTGATCCCTAAATACTTGGACAACTCAGTAGCTATAGCACAATACTGATGTATCATCAGAGTCATATTAATGTATAATTTAGATTCTACAAAATATGAATGATGCTGACTATGGGAAGCGATGGAGTTTGTTTGACAAACTCAATATGTCATAGCGGACTTGTTTCAGGTTGCCTACCTCTTAAGTACTGGGTGAGCTTTTGAGGGCCATGTGCATACGATGCACATTGAGACGTGTATATGATACCGTGGATTGGCACTAGAGCAAGTGGGAGAAATTGTTGGGGTTGGTGCTCAGAGCGCCAATCCGGACCGTATTTATGTATGATTCATGAATACGAACATCCCCTTATTCCATAATATTACTTATTTATGGTTGCACCTCTTGTTCTTATATACGTATTCGATCTGATTACGATTAGATTGAAACTAAATGTGGTTTAGTGATATGTATATATTAGATAAAGGCCCGATAATATATAATGCAGTACACAGTTACAAAGTTAGTTTGTAATTGACATTGGGAAGTGTCACTGCTATATGATTATTATCAAACATAGTTCCTGGTCAAGATTTGCTAACACGGGTCGGTTAGTCAAATCCGTTGAGACCAGTACATGTCGTATATCGAGACTTGGTCCGATGGTTTATCCCAATGAACCATGAGTCTATGGAGACTCGTATAGACGTGTAGGTGTTTATAGTGGATAAACACTGAACGGCTCACCGAAGATTCTTAATGGATGGTACACCAACGTCAATAAGAATCTTCTCGGGTTGAGTAGCATAGTGGTCCTTCGAGTTGAGATACCACTGTGGATGTATGAGACATCCTCCACATTTAGATGGCAGTCATGTCACCGATCTATTTAGATCAGACCTCCGCCTGTTCGTTGGGTGTGGACCGATCCTCAGGATATCCTGTGTGTGTCAAGATAGGATCCGTCAGTTCTGTGTACATAGCATAGGTAGTCCATATACAATTAGCAGTCTGTTAAATCTGTGGCCACAGTATACATCGGAAGTAAGTTCCGAGTGTTATTTAAAGATTGCTAATAGATACGTCGACGAGATAATACCTATAGAGATTTGACGTTCACATCTATATCTCTGGGATTATCTGGATACCTGTGACGGAGGGATTATACGTATGCAATGACCTCGACCTGTATGATTCAGCTAGTTTATCTGTGATCGTCATAATCTACGGGTGGATAGATTATGGACATGAAATTGGATTTCGTGACGGATATACCTGAATCTAGAGAGTCTCAATAATGAAACATACTCGTAGAGCACTAGAGCAACATTTATGAATAATGATGATTATTTATAAATCGTTTAATCGTTAAACGAAAAATACATGCGAACGGGCCGAACCGTCATTTCCTAATTAATGTGTATTTGTATTTAATATATGATATTATTAAATACACATTAATAAATAGTCAAATAAGGGTATTTGACATATATCATTAATATATGTATTTGAGATATTTAAAGTAAATATAATACATATATTTGATATATTTGTATTTAATTAATTATTTAATTATTTAATTGTTAAATGATTAATATAATTAAAATATAACTATATCACCAAATGATAAAGTTAGGAAATGATAGTGTAAAAGTTTGACTTTACATTAAAGGAAAATGTTGTCAAATTGATTTTGACTTCTTAAGATATTTGTTCAAAATTGTTTGAAAAATGAAAAATATTTTTTCCTTTATTCTTTATCAATTTCGGCCATGACACTTTAAAATATAAGAGTTATATTTTTCTAAGTTGCATTTGTTGACTAAATTAAATATCTTTAAAGTTGTTTTAGATATTTAACCAAGTTGAACAAATGAAAGACAAATGAAGATGAAATTAATATTCTTGTAATTTGCCTTAGCAATTTCGGCCAAGGGCTTTTTCCAAGCTTGTATATATTGTTTTTCATTTCATTTGCTTTTAACCTAATTCACTTTAACCAAAAACTCCATTAAAGGAAGGCAAAGAATGCTAGAGAGAAAATAAGAAAAATCAAGAAAAGCTTGGAAAATAGTAAGTATTTCCAACCTTCCATTAGAGAGTAATTTGTTCCTCTTGTTGTGGGAAACATCTTGTGATGTTCTTGAGTTTTTCTATTCTTTATTCTTTGTGTTTTTGATGGATACATGTTTGGTGAAAGTGTAGAGCATGTAAAATGGAGAAAGCTTGTGACTAGTGTAGTTATAAATGTTCTTTTAAGGTTTTGGAAACCATGTTGCTAATCTAGAGTTGTTGACCCACTCTTAGATGACCTAGATTTGATCTTGAGTTGTTTCATTGTGTTGAGACTTTGATTGGATGGAAGAAAGATGATTGAAGTATTGGATTTAACCAATTTGGTCTAATTTGTCCAATTTGATGAAATTGAAAAATTAGGGTTCATGACCAATTCCAAATTTGGGGATTTTCATATATGTTGTGTATTTGGATGTGTATATGATGCATATAAAGTTTCATGTTGATTGGATTACATCTTGATGTGTTTTGAAGCATGAAATGACAAAATGCACAAATGGT
This sequence comes from Zanthoxylum bungeanum, assembly GCA_019454045.1. NCBI lineage: Eukaryota > Viridiplantae > Streptophyta > Magnoliopsida > Sapindales > Rutaceae > Zanthoxylum > Zanthoxylum bungeanum. Next base: position 54,774 of record SKCR01034254.1, on the reverse strand, counting down.
ACACTTTGGATGTGCTCTCGGCCAAGGATTAGATTTTGGGGATTTTTGGTGCTTTTGGTGTTTTGATGTTTTGAACATACTAAGTTCATCTTAGAAATGATTTAGAATCATTCAAAATTGATTATATCAATTTCGGACTAAAATGGACAAAATACCAATGTAAGGGCATTTCGGTAAATTCACTTGAATATGATTCATTTGAATTTTATTTCATAATTTGATTATTGGAATATTAAATAAATATGTTTATTTAATTAATTCGAGAAAAAGTTTTGAAATCGGAAAATTTGATTTTCCGCGATTCCGCTGCTTTACCGGATTCTGCCCCTAAAAACCCCTACAACTTAAAGGTGGTCAAGTAATTCTAGAATGATAGTCATACCTCCAAGTTTTCATATAGAGTTCAAAACTCCATTTTAGCGTTTCATCTCTAAAGTACACAAAAATTTGATTCAATCACAACCATAATGTGTTTCTATACTTTCAAAACATCTATACACAATTCATTAATCTAATTTCAACTTTAAGCTATATTTTTATACATCAAATACATAATACATCACCATATACTTCATTAATGATATCAAATCACTAATGAAAAACATAACTTATTAGAGAATATCAAACTTACATAGTAAGTCTGGATGAAAGATATAATATTCTTCTCTTTATTAAAAATTATAGAGAACTTTTAAAGCTTATCTCACAAATCTTTAGGTTAATTTCTTGTTTGCTTAATCAAAAATACTCAAGTTTTCCTTTTATAATCAAGTTTTTAATTTTTAATTAATAAAAATTTTAATCAACTTTTAAGTGAGCTTAATCCAATTTGTCTAAATATTCATATTAGGTGTAATCTTATCATTTTTATCTAACTAATTGATTAATCAAATTAATCAAGTGATATACACCTATTATTACATATTTTATAATTACCAAAATATCTTCCAATTATAGAGATATTTATGATATCACAACAAATCCTTTATGTCATTATAAATCTGGATTAATCTAATTACTCTCAATTGGTCTAGTAAATAAATTAGTATTATCCAATAACACTTAATTATATTGATTGATAATTATAATATCCAATATGATTCATTATCAAACATGATTGGCTACCCGAGTACTCAACGAGTACACTTTATATTATGAGACTTTATAAGTTCAGACAGGTTTTTCATATGAGCCTAGCTCATATGTACGCAATTCAGCCACCTCCAAAATTGTAAAGACGATGACCTTTTCGAACTATACAAGTCGAGGTCATCACAAATATTTAACAATCATTATGTCATAAGCTGTCCGAGTTGTGCTTAGGAAGCATAGATTAAACTATCAAGTTTCCAATGTGCACATCTCATATTTTAGACATGTCCATGATTCTTTATAACTAATCAAAACACTATTTTTGATATATATGTGATCAACCCTAGGTGATCGGATTTGGTCAAGGTCTTAAGAATTGTGACTCATAAACATGGATACCTAAACCCCTTATGGTACATATACAACTCAAAAGATCCTATCTTGATACGCACCGATTAACGAGTGCATCGGTCCATACTCAACGAACATCTAACGGTCATACCATGAAATGTCTCTGACATACATGGCATCAAAATGTGGATGATCACATACAAAATCAATGTTATCTTATAGTCAAATGATCACATATACTGCTCGACTCGAGGATATTCCTATTGACGGTGATGTGTACTTCTATCTATTAGGAATCATCTTGAGTCATTCAATATTTGCTCCATCGAATACCTACATGTCGATACAAACTTATCTTACTCATGTTCCATTGGGTTAGACTATTGGAACTCCAATTCCAATATACGACATGTGCCAGTCTTCTAGGTTATAGGAATTCAACCGTATTTCAAAACCAACGACTAAGAATATATATACTTTATGAATAGTTTATAATAGTAATACTATCCCAATGTCAGACCACATTCAGTGTCCAGTATTACTACATGACTATTTTTAGGTCGGTATCATTCTCAACATATATATATATATATATATATATATATATATATATTAATCCAATATGTTATTTTATTAATAAATAATAAATATATTATACAATATATTATTTAGATTGGCGCTTCAAGCACCAACTCCAACAAACTCCCACTTACTTAATGCCAATCTGGATGGTACCGAAATCCTATCTCCGCCTGATGCTTATCAAATAACTTTGGAGGTAAGGCCTTAGTAAGCGGATCTGTTATTTTATCTTGTCCTTGAACCTTTAAGACCACGATGTATTTTCGTTCGACAATTTCTCTAATCACGCGATATTTTATTTCCACTTGTTTAGATTTTAAATGAGCTCTCGGCTCTTTAGCCTGCACAATGGCTCCGCTATTATCATAGTAAAGTGGAATCAGATCTTTAACACTCGGCGCAATATATAGTTCTGCCATAAAATTTATAATCCAAATAGCTTCTTTAGTAGCTTTCGAAGCCACTATAAATTCCGCCTCAGTGGTTGAATTAGTTGTATAGCCTTATTTTGAGCATTGTCAACTAACTGCACCGCCATTAAGGGTAAATATATTCCCGAATGTAGACTTTATATCATCGGATCTCATTGGAATCAGAGTCTGTATAACAATTAAGTTGTAGCTCATCTTCTCCATTAATAAGAAACTTATCACTAGTATCCTTAAGGTATTTCAGGATATATTTCTCGGCTGCCCAATTCTTATTACCCGGATCAGATTAAAACCGACTAGTCACACTAATGCCAAAACTAATGTCGGGTCTTGTACATAGCATAACATACATAATGCTTCCAATACATTAAACATATGGAAAATTAGACATTCATACTATTTCTTCCTTAGTCTGAGGTGTCATTTTCTTAGAAAGATATTTTTCTAATCGAAATGATATATTTACTGCCTTGTATTTATAAACCCGTACCTTTCTAACATTTTATCTATATACGTGGATTGCGACAACCCTATAAGTTTCCCTTCCATATCCCGATAGAGCCTTATACCCAGTATATAGGAAGCTCCACCCATGTATTTCATGGAGAAGTTCATATAAAGGTAGACTTTCACACTTTGCATCAATCATCTATCATTCCTTATTATAAAGATATCATCTACATACAATATAAGGAATACTGTCATGCTCCCACTAAATTTCTTATAAACACAAGGTTCTTCATCATTCTTGATGAATTTAGATAGTCTAATTATTTCATCAAAATGATGATTCTAGCTTCAGGATGCATGTTTAAGTCCATAAATAGACTTGTTGAGCTTAAAAACTAAGTTTGAAGTCTCATTGGATACGAAACCTTTTAGTTGTTCCATATAGATATCATCCTCGATGAATACATTTAGGAACATGATATCTCATAATCGTGATATACAGTAATGGCTAAAAGAATCCTAATGGATTTTAGCATGGAAATTGATTACAAAATTTTCTCATAGTCAATCCTATGACGTTGAGTGTAACCTTTCACTACCAGTCGGGCCCTAAAAATTTTCACATTTCCTTCGAGCCCACGCTTCCTTTTATAAACTCATTTACAACCAATAGGTTTAACTCCTTCAGGAAGCTTAACTAAATTACAGACTTGATTGTCATGCATAGAATCTATTTCAGATTTCATAGCTTCTTGCCATTTACCCGAATCGATTTCCAATATCACATATTTATACATGGTCAGATCTGTCTCCTCAAAGAGGAGAACATCGAGGCTCGCATCAGACGTCAAAAATAGTCTCTTTAGAGGCCTCGACACTCTACTCGACCTACGTAGAACCTGTATCGGAGGTCATTCACCTAGTTGGAACTTTGGTTTCATCTCAAGTTCTTCTAAGTTATGATCAAACTCATCGAGTTCAATTTTTTTTCAATTCTAACTTTCTCTTAAAAATTTATTTTCAAGAAAAGTGAGAAAACGAGTAACAAATACATTTTGTTTCTCAAAATCGTAGAATTGATATCCCAAAAAAATTTCAGGATATCCAACGAACCTGAATTTATACCTCAAGAGTGCTAGTTTATCCCACTACGTGATTCTACCGTACGTGGGACAACCCCAAATCTTTAGATATCTAATACTTGAATTTCTACCGTACCATATCTGATGTGGAGTCGTAGAAACAGCTTTTGATGGAACTTTGTTAAGTATGTATGCAACTATAAGTAAAGCATAACCCCAAAGGTAATATGAAATATATGTATAGCTCATCATAAACCGCACCATATCTAATATAGTATAATTTCTTCGCTCAGATACACCATTGTGTTGAACAGTTCATGGTGGGCTATATTAGGCGAGAATATCATTCTCCCTTAAATAACATCTAAATCAGTCGCTCATGTATTCACCTCATTGATCTGATCGAAAGCACTTGATGAATTTCCCGGTTTTTTTTTCAACTTTCGTTTCGAAATATTTTAAACTTTTCAAATATTTTCGATTTATGTCTCATCAAATAGACATAACCAAATTGTGACTTATCATCCGTGAAAGTCACGAAGTATGTAGAACCGTCATGAACATTATGATTTAATGGATCACACATATCACTGTGTACTAGCTCCAATAATTCATTAGCACGATGTCTCAACCAAAAAATGAGGCCTTTGTCATTTTCCCTTGGATATATGACTTATAAATCAGATAAGGATCTAAGATAAGATCCTCAATCAAACCATCTTTAACTAATTTCGATAGACGTCTAATACTTTGTGGCCCAATCTCATATGTCATAATTCTGTATTATCCAATTTAGACTTTTACTTTTATTTTCTTCTATATTAAAAGGCATCTCGATATGTTTCCAAAACATAATGAATGTTAGATAAAAAAATATTCACATATCAAATAGTTGTCTTTATCATACAAACATAAAGTACCATCTTTAATGTTTATAGTATATATATCTCTATCCAATATCGGTAATGTTATAATCTATCTAATTAAATAGGGTAAATAGTAACAGTAATGTGGAACTATTTTACATCTATAAAAGAGGTTTAAAATAATTATTCATATGGTTTCGACATCTAATGTCTTGTATTTACATCTAGAAAAGAGATCTAAAATAATTATTCATATGGCCTCGGTATCTAACACTCAACCACTATTTGCATCCAAGGCTAAAGATATGTCAATAATAGGAAAAATACAAAGCGTACCTGAGGCTCTTGCTTTTCCCTTCAAATTCGTGCAATCTTTCTTCCAACGTTCTGATTTCTTGAAATATAGACATGCATCACCAGCTACATGCGGTCTTACAGTTTTATACTTTGCGGGTTTCTTGGAGTCTTTCTTTGCTCTCTTATTCTTTCCCATTTTAATCTTCTTCGACTTCCTAAAAGTATTTGAAGAACTCGCTCCACCATGGAGGCATAAAGTGAGATTCCTTTTCTTCAAATCTTGTTCCGCCGTGCGCAATATATTATGATGTTCTTCATAAGTGGCTTGCATCGAATGCATGTGAAATTTTAACACAAAACCAACTTATGTACCGGGTAAAGAAGACAAAATCAGATTTCGTCCTAGCATTTCATCAATCATAATGCCCTGTCATTCTAAGTATCGGATCTGGTCAATCATTTTCAAAATATGAATGTTAATCATTTCTCCATCCTTGAGCGTAGCATGAAATAACTTTATAGACTTCCGATATATCTCAATTTCTTAATTTGCTTTGAACAACTCATTGAGTGTTCTCATAATGTTCCAAGTATCATGTATATCTATGTACTGTCTAAGCAAATCAAGAACCATCGATCCTAAAATGTAGGACTTCATCATCAGGTTATCGTCCTTTCATTTTTCAAATGTCTTCCGCTCTTCGGGAGTCGAATCAGTATCGATTTTGACAACCAATGGACTGAGCATCACATAGCTCAATCGCTCTGACTCCAAAACAAGACAAATGTACTGTTGGACAATTATGACCCATAGCGTCACTATTTGTAAAAGACATTGTGGTTTTTGTACAAATTAACTATGTGACAATGAAATTACATTTTATCATTTTGTAATTTGATTACTTAAATATATAAATGATAAAAGTCATTATGATTAGTTCCGGATTACAAGATATGAGACAGTATCAATCCATAAAGGTTTAATCATTAAATATCCCTAGTCGTAGTATTATCGAGACTGGACATCGATAATGCGCAATAGACTAGTATTGCACTTATGGTGTTATGGAAGCGTAACGACATAGTTCTCATATATTTAAGTATTGGATACTTATACAAGTGTGATATGAGTTTTGTTTTTCGATGGTACGGAAACAGCTTCGCTCTGGATAGACCCCGCGGAATCCCATTGGTAGTATGACTATGTGTCTATGGGAATCCGCATCAGGGTAGGTGTATTTGGTCTTAACCTGAGACTTGCATCGCTAGTACTTGCGACAATCAATACGCTTTGGTTTTGGTCATCCAGGACTTTAACAGGTTCTGTGTACGCCTCTTCTGGGTTTATTGAGAATCGTAGTGTATTGGGTGTGATGTCAAGACGGAAGTATCACTTTAGTCATATGGAGATGATGATCACGCATGGATACATAACTGGTACTCTAATTGGTTGCAACCATTGGGATAATATGACATGGTCATGATTATCTGATTAAAGAGACTAGTTGCTTGTGATCCGATATATGCTTCGTACGGGGCAGACACTATTCCAGTCTCAGGCCTTGCAAGTGACCATATGATACTAGATTGAAATACGCAATACTACGTATACTACGCCTGACATAGATTAATATTCATTTAAGAATATTTCTGAGAATTGGGTAGGCACGGTTGCTTGCTAGAAGCCAACCATGTCTCGTAAATCGGTAAAAATGTAGTACTAGGTACGTACGTGTTCGGATAGTCCGACGACCGGATTTACTGCCAACATATCCAGGGATCTCATGGGTCGCTTCCCGAAGATTCACCGATGACGTATGATTCGAACATAATTAATCTAGGATTAATTACGGAGAGATTTTATCTAGGATAAAATACTATTTGAAGAGAGAGAACGATTAATTTGGAATTAATCGATAAAATAATATATTCGATATATTAAACGAAATTAGATTTCGACGCAGAATTAAAATTGGATTTTAATTCGGGCAAACAAATTAACTTAGAATTAATTCGCGAGCGACGTGAATAGTAATTTTGCTAGGCATAATTATTTATTAAATTTGATTTAATTACGTCGCAACAGAAAAATCGTTAATTCGGAATTAGCGAACCCGAGCCCGGGATGTGTTGCGAGCCCACTCGGATTTTGAATCAAGTGGGGCCCACATGTCACATCACGAATCACATCACTTGTCACTTTAGTTAACTTTAAGGTGATGGGTTTTGGTGGGTTGGTGAAGACTTATTCTACACTCCTAGTGATGGCTTGATTGACTATTACCTAATATTAGATATTTGGTATATGTTTATTTTTTATTTTAGAAATCAAACACACAAGTTATTCACTCCCTCTCATTCTCTGAAGCTCACGGTTTTGAAGCAATTTTTTCTCTCCCATTTTTCTTCTTTGGCCGAAAATATCAAAGGAAGAAGAGGTGATTTTGTGGCAAAAATCTCCATTGCTAACACATCAAATGATCATTCAAGGTGATAGGGAAACCTATCCTTGAGCTTGGAATCTCAATACACAAAGCTTGGAGCTTGGATTTCAAATTCAAAGGGAAGCTTGGAGACTTCTCAAAGGCAAAAAGTTTGTATGATCAACACCTACACAAATTCGATCAAAGTGAGTATTATTCCGTAAATTCTTCTTTGAGTATTCACATGTTTCATTGCTTAAATGATCTTGGGACATCTTAGAAACCCAACAAATGGTATCATGGAGCCTATTGAGCATGAAATTTGGTTAGGGTTATATATACTAAAATTTGGGTATTTTTGATTTGAGCATATTTTGATCAAATTGTTGTTTGAGTATGCTTGTATGTTAATAACTTGGAGTTATGCATGATCAATTTGAAGAAAAATAATGTATTAATTTTCCCAAATTTGCTAGGCTTTGCCGAATGTATATGCTCCCATAAAGTCATGGTATTTTTTTGTTTTAAGACCATTGGATGTGTTTAAAGACTTGGGAAATATTGATTTGTGATTCAATCGGATTGAAATCGGAATCGGATAGTAAATCCCTACAAATGCCGTGAGCTTCAAAACATGGAATGAGATTATTTTTATTTCAATAATGTTGGACATGTATTGATGATGAATTAGCATGATAATTGATTAAATTGATATTTTGGAAATGTTAATTTAGATAATTAATTAATGTAATACACTTTAATTAATTAAATTATGAAATTTGGAATTTTAGAATTTGATTAATTGGGTTTAATTTAGAATTGGGCTTAAAATGTTGTATTTGGGCCTAATGGGCTTGGTTGGGCCAAGTTGGTTTAGGTCAATTGGATTGGATCCAAATTGGGCCTAAACCATTCCATTAAGTCCAAATATGACAAATGAGCCTTTTATGTTTAATTGGGCCTAATGGGCCGAAATTGGTTTCTTGGCAAATAAGGTGATTCCTTAATTGGGATTTGGTATTTGGGTTTGACCCATATTGACCAAAGTCCATGCCTTAAGAAATTAATTGAAAGCCCATTGGACTTTAATTAAATGACATTGGATGTTAATTGGGCTTTGAGACCCATTTAGATTAGATTTGGAATCTAAGTCGTAAAGGCGCATTAAAAGTGTAATTATTTAATTTGGAATTAAATATAGAATTAGTATTGAATACGAATTAAATTAGATTTAAATTGTAGTTCGATATAATTCAAGAATTCGTACTTCGAGTACTTATTCTTAAACGAGTTGGACTCGCTCAAATCAAATCATTGTTTGAACATTGGATGATGACTTTATTCAAAGATTAATTAATTGGATTATATTGATTGAATAACATGCTTTGTGTGAATACATGGATGTGTTGAATGAATAATGTATATCGGATGGATATTAGAAAGGAAATGGCAATTTTGGAAATGTTTGTAAATTTAGAATTTATTAAATTAGACCTGCGTGTCCAGCCTTATCTCTCGATTCTTTGTAATTCTCTTCTTACCTAATTCCCCTCAATGTTAATGAGGTTTCTTTAATTGTATTATGTAATTGGGTAGAAGTTAGAATAGTGCTAGCTGGGGAGAGGAAATGGAGTGATTTGGTCTAGGAACAATCTGTGAGATATCCATCCGCATATCATTATTAATTTATTTACCGCGCCTTATTATGCTTTTAGAATGCATGCTTAAGGGTGTATGATGAGACTTAATCAAAGATAATAAATTGGTTGCCAATTTACGCGAAAAACCCTCAACAAATATTAAGCGTTTTCCTTCCATTGAGTGATTCTTACTCAAGATCCAAGATTGACACTAGTTTGTTGGCCAAAGTCAAGACCTTTGTCCATCGCGGATGTGTTTGAATCATGAAGGCTTTGTTCCATATCGTATGTCTTGTCCAAGTTGTGATTTGTTGGCCAAAGTCAAGATCACTTATTGTCCATCGACATCGATTACGAATCTTTCCAAAGTCAATGGGTTCCGCTTAACTGGAATCATTAAGCTTGTTGTGCCAAAGCCAAGGCTTAGTTGATTCAGAGGAAAAGGTTAGGAAAATATATTGGATATATTGGCATTATATTGTATATATGTTTCGGACTTGGAGGTCCACCTACCGGATCTAGGAATTGGATGAGATCCAATTGATCTTAGAGATCTACCTAGTTAAATATCATATACAGCTTGTTGGCCAAAGTGAAGGTTGTGTGTTATTTAACGGAATCCTAGCCCACTAGGAAACTAGGTTTCCCGAGTACTCAACAGAGGGTTAGAGGCTCGCCGAAAAATAGTGGGAGGCTAGTATTGAATTTCCAATTTCGTTCAATACTTAGCTTTACGCGCTTTCAAATTATTCGTCAATTATATTTATTAGTTGGACTAATATTTTATTATTTTTCTTGTAACAGTTAGACTGTACCCTACATCGTTAATTGAATAGTTGGACTATTGCGATTAAGATGACAGGAAAGTTAAGCATCAGGGATATTTTCATGGGCGATAATATCTTTAATGGCACAAACTTTAAAGACTGGGATATGAATCTCAGGATTGTCCTGGGATCCGAGAAGTTGCTCTACACTATAGAGAGACCTCTTGGGCCTAAGCCCCGACCTGATCAGTTGCTTGAGCTAGAGCTTTGGAAGACTCATAGCGATGAAAACTCGACTGCTCAATCGGTAATGCTTGCTGCTATGACTCCGTAATTCCGTCTTTAGAACAAGGGATTGGATCCCTATGAGATGATGGCGAAGTTGCATGATCTTCACCGATCTAATCTTAGATCGCAAAGATATGAGTTGCAGAAGAAGCTCTTCCACGCTCTCATGTCAGAGGGTACGTCTATTTAGCACCATGTGTCACATATGATTGCTGACATTGAGGAGCTGGGACAGATGGGCATTATCTTCGAGGTTGAGACTTCAATAGATTTGATCTTACAGTCTCTCCCCGACACTTGGAGTGGGTTCATCATGAACTTCAATATATTGAACCAAGACCAAACTCTTGGAGAGTTGATGTCCACACTGCGCGAAGTAGAAAAAGAGCTCCTAAAGGGCAAGAAGTGCGAGGCGCACTTCGCTTCAACATCTTAGACTCCGATGGCTTGGCCCAAGGCAACTGGAGGTGTAAAGAAGAAGAAGAAGAAAGGCAAGGCCAAATCGTCAAAACCTTCTGGGAAGGGTAAGGAAAAATCCCAAGATGTATGTCTGCAGTGCGGGAAGCGGGGTCACTGGAAGCGTGACTGCCGCAAGTACAAGGCACACATGAAGGAATAAACATGTCTACTACTAGTTTTAAAAATTGGATTTTTAATTCTGGTTGTGGTACTCATATATACACTGATGTGCAGGATCTGCAGATTAGCAGGAGACTGGCCTCAGGAGAGATTGACCTCCGTGTTGGAAATGGGACACGAGTCGCCGTTTTGGCCGTTTGCACTTTTGTTTTGGAACTGCCATCGGGGCATGTACTTAACTTATAGACTATTATTATGTACCTAGTTTGACTAGGAATATTATTTCTGTATCTATGTTAGCCCAATGTGGGTATACTTTTGTATTTAGAAACACTGGGTGTTTTATGTATAAAAATGATATGGAAGTTTGCACTGCTGATGTAAATAATGGTCTTTATATTTTGAATATAAATCAATCTCAAACATATAATGTAACAAACAGAAGCCTTAAAGTAAGTAACAAATATGAAACTTACATGTGGCATTGTCGTCTGGGACATATAAACAAGACACGTATATCCACACTTTCGAAGAGCGGGTACTTGGACGGATTTGATCCAAATTCATATGACGTCTTCGAATCTTGTTTATTAGGCAAGATGCCTAAATCACCTTTTAGCGGTAAAGGTGCACGTGCCACCAAACTGTTAGCCCTCGTTCATAGTGACGTATGTGGGCCCATGTCTAGCCAGGCTAGAGGTGGATATGAATACTTCGTAACCTTTACGGATGATGCATCGTGTTATGGTTATGTGTATCTTATGAGACACAAGTCGGAAACCTTTGAGAAATTCAAAGGGTTTCAACACGAAGTAGAAAAATAGACCGGTAAAAGTATTAAGACATTACGGTCAGACCGTGGTGGCGAATACTTAAGCAATGAGTTTCTTAATTACTTGAAAGAATATGGTATTCTTTCACAGTGGACTCCTTCAGGAACACCGCAATTAAACGGTGTGTCCGAACGGAGAAACTGAACTTTGTTAGACATGGTAAGGTCTATGATGAGTCGCACAGAGCTACCTATTTCCTTTTGGGGATATGCATTGAACAATGCAATACTTATTTTGAATAAGGTTCTGTCAAAGTCTATTCAACAGACTCCGTATGAAATATGGCCAGGAAAGAAATAGGGTTTCTCATTCCTGAAGATTTGGGGATGCTGGGCATACGTCAAACGTTTGGAAGGTACCAAACTAGAACCCAAATCGGATAAATGCCTATTTGTAGGATATCCTAGGGAAACCAAAAGATATTACTTCTATCACCCACAAGAGAACAAAGTATTTGTTGCTCTACATGCGGTTTTCCTTGAGAAGGAATACCTAAATGCAGTGATAAGTGAGAGGAAAGTAGAACTCGATGAAAATCAGAGTGATACTAGTCCTGGCACAGAATCCTTAACGGAACATGAACAGTTCATGAGGGATGAAACTGTACCACAATCTTCGAATACACAAGAACTACGTAGGTCGGAGAGAGTCAGAAAATAACCTGAGAGGTATGGGTTTCTGATCTCACCTCATGTGGATATTAATCTTATTGAGGAAGACAAACCGGCTACGTATGAGGAAGCGATACAAGATCGACTCCGGTTTATGGCAAGATGCCATGAATTCCGAAATGGATTCCATGTACATCAACCAAGTTTGGACACTAGTTGATGCACCAAAAGACGTAAAGCCTATTGGTTGCAAATGGGTCTTCAAGAAGAAGACCGACATGGATGGCAACATACAAACGTACAAAGCTAGGCTTGTAGAAAAAGTGTATCGTCAATGACATGGTGTCGATTACGACGATTTCACCCGTTGCCATGATTAAATCCATTAGGATAATGCTTGCTATTGCTGCATATTTCGATTACGAGATATGGTAGATGGACGTCAAAAATGCTTTCTTTAATGGAAACCTTTTGAAGGATGTTTATATGCAACAGCCTGACGGTTTTGTCGTACCAAGACTTGCAAACAAGGTTTGTAAGTTAAATCGATCCATTTATGGATTGAAGCAAGCATCGCGTTCTTGGAACCAACATTTTGATGAGATCTTAAAAGAATATGATTTCGTTCAAAACGAGGATGATCCTTGTGTATATAAGAAGGTTAGTTGGAGCGCACTGACATTCATTGTCCTTTACGTTGATGATGTATTGCTTATTGGCAATGACATTCCCATGTTAATGTCGGTGAAAGCTTGGCTTTCATTAAAATTCTCCATGAAGGATCTGAGAGAAGCAGCCTTTATTCTAGGAATAAAGATCTATCAGGATAGATCTAGAAAGCTGCTTAGACTCTCCCAGAGCACGTACATTGACAAAGTGTTGAAGAGATTCAACATGGATCAGTCCAAGAGGGGACTGTTGCCAGTGTCACATGGCGTCATTCTATCTAAGGACATGTGTCCTAAAACTCAAGATGAGAGAGACAACATGAGTCGGATACCGTTCGCCTCAGCAGTCGGATCGATCATGTATGCCATGATATGTACGCGACCTGATGTCTCGTATGCTTTGAGCATGTGTAGTCGCTATCAGGCCGATCCAGGTGATGGTCATTGGATGGCGGTTAAGAATATCCTAAAGTATCTTAGACGAACTAATGATGCTTTCTTAATCTATGGAGATGGAGAACTTGAGGTAACTGGGTATACTGATGCAAGTTTCCAAACCGATAAAGACGACTGTAAGTCACAATTGGGTACATATTTTGTTTGAATAACGGAGCAGTAAGCTGGAAATCTTCCAAGCAAGAGACTGTTGCCGATTCAACAAAAGAAGCGAGTATATTGCTGCAGCTGAAGCAGCAAAAGAGGCAGTTTGGATCCGTAAATTCCTAATTGGATTAGGAGTAGTTCCGTTAGCAGCTGAGCCCGTTCCATTGTATTGTGACAATAACGGGGCTATAGCGCAGGCTAAGGAACCGCGGTCTCATCAAGATCCAAGCATGTTTTTGACGTTTCCATCTGATTCGTGAGATCATACATCGTGGTGATGTGAAGATCGAGAAGGTCGCATCAGAGGACAACATTGCAGATCCGCTGACGAAAGCTATTCCTCAGTAAAATTTTGAGCGACATGTACATAGTTCAGGTGTTAGATGCTTGAGTGACTGGCTATAGGACAAGTGGGAGATTGTTGGACAATTATGACCCATAGCGTCACTATTTGTAAAAGACATTGTGGTTTTTGTACAAATTAACTATGTGACAATGAAATTGCATTTTATCATTTTGTAATTTGATTACTTAAATATATAAATGATAAAAGTCCTTATGATTAGTTCCGGATTACAAGATATGAGACAATATCAATCCATAAAGGTTTAATCATTAAATATCCCTAGTCGTAGTATTATCGAGACTGGACATCGATAATGCGGAATAGACTAGTATTGCACTTGTGCGTGTTATGGAAGCGTAACGACATAGTTCTCATATATTTAAGTATTGGATACTTATGCAAGTGTGATAGGAGGTTGTGTTTACCGATGGTACGGAAACAGCTTCGCTCTGGATAGACCCCACGGAATCCCATTGGTAGTATGACTATGTGTCTATAGGAATCCGCATCAGGGTAGGTGTATTTGGTCTTAACCTGAGACTTGCATCGCTAGTACTTGCGACAATCAATACGCTTTGGTTTTGGTCGTCCAGGACTTTAACAGATATGTGTACGCCTCTTCTGGGTTTATTGAGAATCGTAGTGTATTGGGTGTGATGTCAAGACAGAAGTATCACTTCAGTCATATGGAGATGATGATCACGCAGGGATACAGAACTGGTACTCTAATTAGTTGCAACCATCGGGATAATATGACATGGTCATGATTATCCGATTAAAGAGACTAGTTGCTTGTGATCCGATATATGTTTCGTACGGGGCATACACTATTCCAGCCCCAGGCCTTGCATGTGACCATCCGATACTAGATCGAAATATGCAATACTACGTATACTACGCCTGACATAGATTATATATTCCTTTAAGAATATTTTTGGAGAATTGGGTAGGCACGGTGCTTTGCTAGAAGCCAACAATGTCTCGTAAATCGGTAAAAATATAGTACTAGGTACGTACGTGTTCGGATAGTCCGACGACCGGATTTACTACCAACATATCAGGGATCTCATTGGTCGCTTCCCGAAGATTCACCGATGACGTATGATTCGAACATAATTAATCTAGGATTAATTACGGAGAGATTTTATCTAGGATAAAATACTATTTGAAGAGAGAGAACGATTAATTTGGAATTAATCGATAAAATAATATATTCGATATATTAACGAAATTAGATTTCGACGCGGAATTAAAATTGGATTTTAATTCGGCCAAACAAATTAATTTAGAATTAATTCGCGAGCGACGTGAATAGTAATTTTGCTAGGCATAATTATTTAATTAAATTTGATTTAATTACGTCGCAACGGAAAAATCGTTAATTAGGAATTAGCGAACCCGAGCCCGAGCCCGGGATGTGTTGCGGGCCCACTCGGATTTTGAATCAAGTGGGGCCCACATGTCACATCACAAGTCATATCACTTGTCACTTTAGTTAACTTTAAGGTGATGGGTTTTGGTGGGTTGGGGAAGACTTATTATACACTCCAAGTGATGGCTTAATTGACTATTACCTAATATTAGATATTTGGTATATGTTTATTTTTGATTTTAGAAATGAAACACACAAGTTATTCACTCCCTCTCATTCTCTGAAGCTCACGGTTTTGAAGCAATTTTGCCCTCTCCCATTTTTCTTCTTTGGCCGAAAATATCAAAGGAAGAAGAGGTGATTTTGTGGCAAAAATCTCCATTGCTAGCACATCAAAGGATCACTCAAGGTGATAGGGAAACCTATCCTTGAGCTTGGAATCTCAATACACAAAGCTTGGAGCTTGGATTTCATATTCAAAGGGAAGCTTGGAGACTTCTCAAAGGCAAAAAGTTTTGTGATCAAAACCTCCAAAATCCGATCAAAGTGAGTATTATTCCGCAAATTCTTCTTTGAGTATTCACATGTTTCATTGCTTAAATGATCTTGGGACATCTTAGAAACCCAACATGTACATCTCCCACTCGAAGTAGTTTTCGACTCCTTTCAATTTATTGGAATCCAATAGTCCCGTTAATGGATTTACGGCTGCTATCTATAAGATAATAATAAACACTAGCATAACATTTTGATATCAATATAAAAATACTAATACAATATGGATTTTAAATCTATTAGTGCCCACCCACTACTTTACATAATTCCGTAATATTCTTGAAAGAAAAAAAATAAAATTTTGATAATCAAATTTCATAGCAGGAAGTGGATCTCATGACATTTACTTCAGCCTAACAATAATGATGGTATTGGCCTTAATAAACTCATTAGGTAGACCTTATAAGTCAATAACATCCATGTGACTTCTAAATTTAGTCATGATCTATTTCTTATCCTCACAATAATGACGATATTGGATTAAGACGTGTTCCAGGCGTATACTTGTCAATATGCACTAATAAGCTTCGTAAATACACCCTAATAATGATGATGGTATTGGGTGATTATATGAACTCATCACGCTACATCAAATATTTTCCCAGAGCAAACTAAAATCTGACCACTTATGCCATCACAATAATGACGATATTGAACATAAGTAATAAGAACTCATTCATCTCAGTATTGAAAAGACGGACCATTTGATAATGCTCCAACATTATTAATATTATCTCTTAAAAGCAATCACCTAATTACGAGAGATTTAAGACATCAAGTCATTAAATAACATGCTTAGGTCAAATGAAAAATTTTAATTTATAACATGCAACACATATCAAATATGACTCATGCATAATTAAATTAAAATATAAAGACATAGATTCAAATACATATCAAACATGTAAGAATATGATTTTCTATTTAAAATGTGTTGCGTGGTTAAGACTTGCTCTGATACCATTCTATTAGGGCGAATGCAGAACCCATAGGGTCGGATTAGGGCCTGCGCAACGGAAATGGGTCTAACCCATGGATGTAGAGCATGAATGTATTTTTAAATAATTAAATGGAATAGTATATTCTATTTTGAGTTCATAGGAAAACATATAGGACGAATCGAGGTCTGGAAACTTCGAAAAATGGAGAAAATTAGTTATAGCACGCGCGTCGTGACGCGCGGATGCAAGATCGTCAACTCTCCGAGCGTCGCGATGGGCCCAAGGCTATTTTGTTCCAGAGAGTGTTTCCGAAACTGATTTTCAACTTAAATCAATTCCAATTTTCTCTAAATATTTCCAAAAACCCAAAATATAATTTTTAACATCAAAACCACCACCAACACATTTTAAATACATCTAAAATAAATATATAACAAAATTCATATTTTTTTTTTCAAAATATCAAATATTTTATAAAAAATAAATGTATTCAAAAAATATATATGCATAACTTTGAATATAAAACACAAACCAAACAAAAATCCCACAAAGAAATAACCCATGAATAATTTAAGGTCACTTAAAGATGGTCAAGTGATTCTAGAATGGTAGCCAAAGCTCCAAACTTTCATCTAAAGTTCAAAACTCCAATTTTGTGTTTATCAAATCACTAATGAAAAACATATATTATAAGAGAATATCAAACTTACCTAACAAGCTTAAATGAAAGATCTAATTTTCCTCCATTTGTTGAAAATTGTAGAGAACTTTTAAAACTTCTCTCACAAAATCATTAGGTTAATTTCTTGCTTTCTTAATCAAAAGTACTCAAGCTTGTATTTTATAATCAAGCTTTTTATTTTTAATTAATAAAAATTTTAATCAACTTTTAGGTGAGTTTAATCAAATTTGTCTAAATATGCATATTAGGTGTAATTTTATCATTTTTTGTCTAACTAATTGATTAATCAAGTGATATACATATTATTATATATTTTATAATTACCAAAATATCCTTCAATTGTAGAGATATTTAGGAACTTACAACAAAATCCTTATGTGATTATAAATTTGGATTAATATAATTAATTCCAATTGGTATAGTAAATAATTAATGTTATCCAATAACACTTAATTATTTTAATTGATAATTATAATATCCAATATTATTTATTATGAAATATGATTGGCTACCCGAGTGCTCAACGAGTACACTTCATATTATGAGACCCTTAAGTTCAGACATATTCCTTATATGAGCCTAGCTCATATGTACACAATTCAGCCACCTTCAAAATTGCAAATAACAAGAACGACATTTCTGAACTATACAAGTCGAAGTCATCATATATGTTTTACAATCATTCCGTCGTAGGCTATACGAGTTGTGCTTAGGAAACATAGATTAAACAGTCAAGTTTCCAAGGTGCATATCTTATATTGTCGACATGTTCATGATTCTTTATAACTAATCAGAACAATGATGTATATATGATCAACCCTAGGTAGTTGGCTTTAGCCAAAGTCTTAAAAATCGTGACCCCATAAATATGGATACCTAAACTTCTTATGATACACATACAAGCCGATAGATCATATCTTAATAAACATCGATTAATGAGTACATCAGTCCACAACCAATGAACATCTAACTATCAGACCATGAAAGGTCTCTGATTTACATGCCATCAAAGTGTGGAAGATCACATACAAAATCAATGATATCCTATAGTCAAAGGATCATATATGCTACTCGACTCGAGAAGATTCCTATTGATGATGGTGTGTACTTCCAACTATTATGAATCATACGTGAGTCATTTAGTATTCGTTACTACGAATACCCACATGTTTATACGAGTTTCCCTTGCTCATTGTCCATTGGGTTAGACTATTGGAATTCCAATTCCAATAAACGACATGTGCTAGTCTTCTAGGTTATAGGAATTCGATCGTGTTTCAAAATCAACGACTAGGAATATATATACTTTAAGAATATTTTATAATAGTAATATTACCTCAATGTCGGACCACACTGTGTCCATTATTACTACATGACTATTCCTAAGTCGGTGTCATTCTCAATATATATATAAAACCAAAATGCACCGAGAGATAATGACACAATAATTACCATTATCAATACTGAAATGAAAATGTAGTTATTTTATTAATAAATAATAAATAATAAAATATAATGTATAATACATTATTTAGATTGGCGTTCCAAACACCAACTCCAACAATTGGAGAACTTCAAGCTTATTTTTATTTGAGCTTGCCAATCAGAATACATTGACATATCACTTAGAAAAAAAAAATTAGGATAAGAAATAATTGAATTTTTAAAAAGACCAAAATTATTAGGATTATTTTAATTTAGTTTAAGTATAAATGATTCTTCTCATTTAGCTCATTCACATGTAAAAAGACATAAATATGCATAATTAAATAATATAAGTACAACTAATATCTTCCAAAGTATAAAGTGTTTCAAGAAATTATTGATCCACAAATCATAAAATTTGAAACAAGTAATGGTTGATATGTTTCAGCGAGAAAAATAGGGTAAAAAATGACTATTATATTTATAAGTTACCGATCAACCATTTTCAAACCTTAATATTTCCTTTATCCGGACTCCAAATCACTATTTGTAAACTGCTACATACAATTAACATTCACACCTATAATTTTCATCAATGAACATCTCTCTAATTAAGATTCTACAAGTCAAAATCAGCCATAACATCGCTATATCGCAACAATCACATTCACATTCACACATACAACTTAGTCACATACACAATTTTCAATCATATTCTAAGTTATAAATGACAGTCATAAATATTTAATCATATTTTCTCAAATATAATGTCAATCACATATACAACACTCAGTCACATGTCTCAATTACAATGGCAATTACAAATATTTAATCATAATTGCAGTATCATTTTACATAACTAAAAATATATTTGAATATGTCAGACCTTTAAAAAATCATGGTTCACGTGAACAATGAATTTAACTATTCACGTGAATAATGATCTAAAAATAAATTTGAAGTCCAATCCTAAAAAAATAGTGAACATTGAGAATTTTATTGTTTACTGTGAACATTATTTTTAGAAAAAAAAAATTAATATGTTAAAAATATATATAATTGGAATATAAATGGATAAAATAAGGATATAAATATTACGAAAGTCAATTTAAAATTATACTTGAAGAATTTTAATAAATTATGATTACTTATGAATTTTAATAAATGATTTTTTAATAATTTGGTATTAAATTAAAAATTTTATAATTATTACCCGCAATAGAGATATCAGATAAGAAATTCTCCATCTGATGGTACATACACGTGGACACAGGCACATCATCATGTTCACGTCTCCATCCATCCATCTATCTATACGACAATAATTGGAAACTGCCAAACGTCATCATCCGAAATCATAATCCTAATCAATCCTTAATCCACACACTTTGTTCACCGCAAGTAGTACACGTCTCTTTCCTTTTTAACTCACTTTCATTTCATGTCTCATTGTCTTACATAACCTTTTTTTTTTTTCTCTTTAATACACTTCATTTATCCTCGAAGTTCAAATCCAAGTACGTATATTCATTCACGTGTTCACGATCTTGTTTCGTGTAAAATTATATATATTTTCTGGGTTCTGTTTGGTAGCCGAGAAAATTCGGGAAAGGAGCTGAATTGATAGTAATTAGTAAAGATCAAATCTTTCTGATTGAGTTTCTGTCAGTTTCCTTCGTTTTCTGGGCAGTTTAAACAGCAATTATAGATTTTGTTAATGGGTTGGATTTGATTTTGATTTTAATTTTTCTTTTTTAAACTTTGATTTGCAGAGATGGAATTTGCAAAGAAAGAGTACGAGTTTCTGAGTGAGGTGGGCTTAAGTCCAGAGAATCCTGGATGTTTTGTGAATGGCACGTGGAAGGCACATGGCCCTGCTACCTCCTCTACCAATCCTGCTAACAATCAGGTTATATTTTCATTTTGTTTATTTATTTGTAATTTTGTATGTGTGTTTGTTTATATACTGTTCTATTAGCTTATTCTAATGATCCTGGCTTTAATTTGATGGAATGTCTGTTCTATTTATGGATTTGATTGACCATTTCTATCGTCTTTCTTTAGAGATTCAGACTCGAAGTTGGAATGATTTTTATAATCATTGTTCTCAAATTTTTATTAATCTATTGATGCATCCAAATTCTTAATATTGGCAAAATAATTCTCGGATTATTTTCTAATTCTCACTCATTGATTTTTTTACCACAAGAACATTTTTTGATAAGAAAAATTATATTTTGGCCTCTGTAGTGCACATGTATGTCTGTTAGTGTATGATTCAGTATGTCCTAAGGGCATATGAACAACTTTAAAAGATAAAAAATGAGAGGCACTTGATGTTGGATGCTTATAGAAATTGAAACATTCTTTTTAATTCATTATTAAGTTGATTATGTTTTAATGTTGTTGATTCAGCCAATTGCTTCTGTCGTGGAGGCTTCACTTGAAGATTACGAGGAAGGCATTAAAGCTTGCAGCGAAGCATCAAAGATATGGATGGAAGTAAGATCATTATCTGCAATGATACAAAGTTCAAATGCTATTTTGAGCTGTTGATATTATTGTACCTTAGAGTTCTCTTATACGTAAACATGTATTTGTTGCATCTAGATCTGAATGGCTTCTCTGAGGATTCCTAATTGGTTCATATATTCTGGCAGCTTCCAGCTCCTAAGAGAGGGGAGGTTGTTAGACAGATAGGTGAAGCATTAAGAGAAAAACTGCATGATCTTGGCCGTCTTCTCTCAATTGAGATGGGAAAAATTCTTCCCGAAGGAATTGGGGAGGTTCAAGTACGTTTTCTCACCTGGATATTGTTAAACACATACATAAGCTTTTACATATGATGTGCATATGGACTCATTTCCAGCATTAACCATCTTCATGCGCTGAAATGCTTCAATTTCTTCTGATGTAGAATACTGATAAATTCCTGTCATTTAATATTTGCAGGAAGTTATTGACATGTGTGATTTTGCTGTGGGTTTAAGTCGGCAACTTAATGGATCAGTAATACCTTCAGAACGTGAGCTCAAACATTTAGTAGTCATGATTTCTCCATTTATAGTTATCGTAATTTTTGGGCAGATTTTGCAGCTGTGTATTTTGTTTCTGGAAATTTTTTTCAAACATTAACCATTGAGAATGGAATTCCTTATTTGCCTCTAAATTTTAATGAAATTAATCCTGAACTAATAATGGTTAATTTCTGTCAACAGGTCCAAATCATATGATGTTAGAGGTTTGCTGCACGTCTGTACTTTTTGCATTGGATTAATGCATTAGATCTGATGCCATAATTAACATTTTGCCATTTACTTTTATTCAGATGTGGAATCCTCTGGGAGTAGTTGGTGTTATTACAGCATTTAACTTCCCATGTGCTGTTCTTGGTGAGCTTCCCACTTTGATTCAACATTTAAATATCCAACCACCTTTACTTGCTTAGTAATTTTGGGAAATCTAATTATTTAGTGCTTTATTGTTGCAGATTTTTGAAAAGTTTGCTACTTTCTTGTCGAAATTTGTTATTCATAATGTTCTGATAAGCCAGAAATATGTTAATAATTACATGGCCAATTTTCTGTAGTTTGACTGTCAGGAATAGATTCAATTGTTTCTGTCTCGTCTGCAAAAGCTATAGCTATTTTCTTTTTTGGTCAGTATTGTTATATGTTATCATCAAAAGAATTGTTTTTCTTCTATATTTTTCATTCAAAACTTTATAATGTTTTTCCAGCAAGCATAATGCAAGTCAAATAGTACTTGAACTTGCTCTTAGAATGGCATATACTACGAACCTGTGGCAACTGTGTTGATATATTTTACATCCTGGAATAATCTACTTTAATTTCTTCCATGATTTTATGTCATAAATTTACACGGAATATTGTCCTGTAGGATGGAATGCATGCATTGCATTAGTCTGTGGCAACTGTGTTGTGTGGTAAGTGTGATTTCGACCTTATATTCACAAGATTTAATTTGTTTTGCATACCATGTTCCATTTTTAGTGCTTGAATTCTGTGTTCTGATATGAAGGAAAGGTGCTCCAACAACTCCTTTGATTACCATAGCAATAACAAAGCTTGTGTCTGAGGTTTTCGAGAGGAACAAGTTACCTGGTGCAATTTTTACCTCCTTTTGTGGTGGGTCTGAGATAGGTCAAGCGATAGCGAAAGATCCACGAATTTCTCTGGTTTCATTTACTGGGAGTACGAAGGTACTTCCATCTGGCTCCCATTTTCAGTACTTTGCAATGCCTTTTGTACAGAGATTGCAAAACATACTATTGCTTCTCTCCATTTAAGCTTGTTCTGGAAGTCTATATAACAATTTGTGCGATTTGCACTTTCTTAGGGTAGACAGTTCTGTCCACTCTTTTTGTGTACATTCTGCAATTATTATCAGTTCAAGAAAGTGCATTGAATCACACAAATTGTTATATAGAATTCCAGAACAAGACATACTGAAATTCTTGCAGTTTAATTGTTCTATATTACCTAACAACTAATTGTTCTCAGAATCTCTTGAAATTATTCTTACCTTGAATTTCAGTTGATTTTCAGTTTTTTTTTTTTTTTTTGCAATATTGAGAAACTCCTCCCCCTTTATCAGGTGTCATTAGACCCGGTCTGAGTGGGTAAAACTAAGGATGGCATCCCGGCCCGAGCCCGGCAAGTGGAATTTAGGCCCGGGCCCAGGAAAAGCCCGGCCCGGGCTGTTATCGGGCCGAGCCAGGCTTTACCCGGACCCAATTTTTTAATATAAAAAATTTTATATATTTTTTTATTTATTTTAAGCCCGAGCCGGGTAGGGCCCGAGAATTTTTAGTTGAGCCCGGCCCGGGTTTTTTTGACCCCGGGCTGGGCCAGGGCTTTTTTACCACACTTAGGTAAAACCTGGTGCTATCCCAAGCTCTTACAAATGTTGCTTCCATGAGTTGAACCCTTGTCTCCGAAATGGGAGGCCAAGACTCAACCCATTGGACCAATCACTTGGGGACAATTTTCAATTTAATAAATCTCCAAGTTCTTAATTTCACAACAACTGTTAATTAAGCTATCTTGCACGGCCCGATTATAGGTGGGTTTAATGGTGCAACAAACAGTGCATCAAAGATTTGGTAAATGTTTGCTTGAATTAAGTGGAAACAATGCTATTATTATCATGGATGATGCCGACATCAAGCTAGCTGTCCGTTCCGTACTATTTGCTGCTGTTGGTACGGCTGGTCAACGCTGCACAACTTGCCGTAGGCTGGTATGCTGTGAACCGGATTTTCTGTCAGATTCTTTTTATAGTGATATGAGTAAAAGGATCTTACACCGAACTCTTTTTGTTTGCCTTTGGTGAAGATTGTTCATGAAACCATATACCAGAAAGTGCTTGATCAACTAGTTGAAGTGTACAAACAGGTTAAGATAGGAGATCCTTTAGAAAAAGGCATCTTGCTCGGACCATTGCATACTCCTGAATCAAGGAAGAATTTTGAGAAAGGAATTGAGAACATCAAATCTCAGGCATGTTTTGTTTTTAACCCTTGTACTATAAGCTTTACTTAATTATCCTGCACAGGAGTTAAATTTACTAGATTGCAAAAGAATCGTGAGTTGCAAACAATTTGTTTTTCTGGATCAATATTTTGCAGGGGCTGCCTTTCTTCAAGTTAATTTGAAAATTATGAACATGACTATACTGAAGATTTCATATATTCCTTTAATAAGGAAACACGAAATAACCCAAGTTTATATCCTCCCTGGCAGCACTATTGAATTTCATTTACTATTTGTTGATCCTTTGAGATGGCAAGTTTTAGGTTTCAATATGGTTATCCAGAAGCTGATTCAATCATCGGTTATTTCTTTTTTATTTGGTTTATGGTTTACCTAACCTGCAGCGAGTCAAAATTTTATTTTATCAAGGGTAATATTTCGCAGGGAGGGAAGATCCTTACAGGTGGTTCTGTTATAGAGTCCAAGGGGAACTTTGTGCAGCCCACAATAGTTGAGATTAGTCCAACAGCAGATATTGTTAAAGAAGAGTTGTTTGCTCCTGTTCTTTATGTTATGAAATTTCAGGTATTTTCTTCCCTGCAAGTTGTATTTCTTTGGTGGGTCCTAAAGCAGATAGAATATTTCCAAGATAGAAACTACTTATTTGTTGTCATGTCTTGCCTTAGGCATACACCTTACTTTAACATATGAACTCTTTATGCAGACTTTCAAAGAAGCAGTTGAGATAAATAATTCAGTACCCCAAGGATTAAGTAGTTCTATTTTCACCCGCAATCCGGAAAATATTTTCAAGTGGCTAGGGTAAGTGCTCTTACTCTTTATCACTTGGATGATTTTTCATGGTCACATGTCATCTCTGTGTATTATTAAAATCCCAATTTTCTTGCATCATGATTTTAGAATTTTGGACTAGTATTTGACTTCAAAAAGTAAAGTATTTCATGCGTGTCAGTTTGCTATGTTTTTATTTTGATGCCTCTGACTCCTGGAATCATCTCGAAGTAACTTCCTGACCTATTTGATGTTTTCATAGTTACATATATAGTTCTCTTGTCGGCAATTCACAGTTGAGGTTTCTTATTCAATAAGCACTATTACTTGGCTTCAGAAGCGTCTCTCTTTGTTACATGAAATGCAGGCCACATGGAAGCGACACTGGTATTGTGAATGTAAATATACCTACAAATGGGGCTGAAATTGGTGGTGCTTTTGGTGGCGAAAAGGCTACTGGGGGTGGCCGTGAAGCAGGAAGCGACTCTTGGAAGCAATACATGCGCCGCTCAACTTGGTAACCTTATTAGTTATTACCATACACGCAACTTGGATTTAGTTTGTCATTCATTTTAAACATTTCCCTTAATTCTCTTTCTACCTTTAACAAAACTGCTGATCAATCTACTTAACATCCGTGCAGCACAATCAACTATGGAAATGAATTACCTCTAGCTCAAGGAATCAACTTCGGCTAAGTGGAGACACCTTATGGTCAAGCATGTTAAATTTTCTTGGTTTATTGCTGAGCACTTCTAAAATCTTTTTTGTTTCACTTTTCCAATTAAACATGAGTTTTATGGTTGAATTTATGTTTCTTCATCATAGGGTCCTGATTCATCCTGCATCCTCAGTAAAATATTTATGCCTTACATTTGTTCATAAGAGGGCTTTGGCCAGGGGACTTGCTATGTTTTAAAGCTGGGGCTTGTTGCCAATAAAAGCTACCTTCAAATAAAAGAACAGGACACCCACAAAGTTCCTTGTGTAACATGAAAAGCACATTTTCATTATATTTTCTGATTATGTCGAGATACATACCGAGCCGACTCCATCTAGTGGGTTTGGTCTGGTCGAGATACATTCCTGACTGTTCTCAATAACTTGGCATTGCAATAGATTGGTTTATCTTATTCCATGTGTAATGTGTTTGTGTTACTTGAGAATTACTTCAAAGAGCTTCAAATACAACAATTACCAATCATGATCAAGGAAAATTTTGACCATTAATCGCTTTTAAGTGTTTGTGCAATTATCCTCACAAACAATATTGATTAATAAGACTAAATGTTTTTGGCTCAAGGGTGCTTTATTACTGCTTGATTATCACAAGATCCATCACTTGCTCTAGGGATTCCCATATAATTTATAACATTTTGTTACAAGGAAAATAATCTGACAGTGGTTACATTTCATTTCCGTTCCCAAAAATTGGCCCACTCCTTAGAATCTCGAAATTTCCTTATTCTGGGTGGTTGTCCAGCTTGAAGAAATGGAAAGTGATCAATTGGCTGTCCGATTTCTTATTTAGAAGATTCGTGTCATTAAAGAGTTGTTATTTCAGTTTCATTCCTTCCATGACTTGTGCTTGCCTAGCCGAGCCTGATATAGACTTTCTATCGGGGAGCCCTGAATTCAGACTTTGATGGAGGTTCTTGTATTGGATTCTAATGATAGGTCTTAACGTCAGACTCTGATGGAGGTCCTGATTTTAGACTTGTGAGGGGTTCTGTCATCAGATTCTAATGATAGATTCTGTTGACAGACTCTGACGATAGGTCCTGAAGGCTGGTTTTGACATGATGTCTTGGAGGTTGGTTCTGACAGGAGGTCTTGGAGCCCTCTTTGTCTAGCCACGTGTCATTTTACTGAATGCTTGATTTTCCCTTTAACATTCCTCATTTTATTTGCGCTATTTTGAAAAATGGTAGAAATAAAATGTTTCAAAAAAAATTAAGCGGGGCCCCGCCTATACTGAGAATAGGGCTTTTAAGTGCCTTAGGCCACCTCTGTCTCTACAAGAGTCCAGCTTTCATATCCCATAAATACCGATTTGATTGACTTCATTAACTCCACCAATTTAAAATTTCAAATCCTTGTGCTCTCCTCTCTTGCGAAACTATTTCTCTATAATACTCTCACCTCCAAATCCAAGCTCACAATCCCTCTGTTACTATAGCTTCTTCATCTTCTTCCGACGACAAGATCCAACGCCTGAGGGAGGACATTAATGTTCCCCAGGACGTCTACCTACAACCTCTTCATGAGAAAGCGTCCATCTGGAAGACTGACCCGTTGATGCCCCAGTGGTGACATTGTTCTGGGGGAATACCACATTCGAATCATTTGGTTCCCCTTTCACCCCATACTTCACTATATCTGCGTGTTTTGTAACTTGCACCTGATGCAGCTGACTCCAAACGAACTTAGGTGCATCGTGGCCTTCATCGTCTTCTCGATGATCAATGATTCACGCCTTACGATCCACGATTTCTTCTATCTCTTCTCTTTGACTAAAGCCGGGTCTGCTGGTGGCGTGGATAGGTACACCTTCGCACCCTGAAAGTCAACAATTATGTTTACAAGGGCGCCTACCTTCTATAAAAATTGATCTTCTAAAGGCCTGTTGGTGGTGACTGGTAACTAGCAGACCGTCAACGTCGATCGTGTCATCTTTCCTCTATGACTGTCGATGAGCCAAGGTATTTTGCATGCTCTTATTTCTGAGTATGAAGTTTATGCCTTTTTGGTAAATCGTGGGGTCTGGCATATTTTTCTTTTATTCTCTTTTCAGATCTGGTTCTGTATACATTCCCCCTTGCCCTGAACTGTCCAAAGATAGGGTCAAGTACCTACATTGGTTTTTGGCACGGAGGGTGAATGAGGTGCCACATATCAACATGATGGTAAAACATGACAGCCTTATTAGGGGTTTGAATCTGACATGATCCAAGCCACGCATGGAGCATCAAAGGACATGGCCTCAACATTACGAAGCATTGCAAGTCATACCAAATGGACGCGCCGGTAATTCTGAAATCAAGCACATTTTTTTACGAATGAAGCCGAATCAAGCCCAACACCAAATATTCAAGTTACACAAAGCTTAATGGGCTTGAGACATATCATTTGGGTATTGTAACATGAAACCCACGAAATTTGGAGAATTTTGTGCAAAAGGGGCGATTTTGTCATTTTGGGAAAAGTTGCATTTTTTTTACTTTTTGATTTTTATGTTTGTAATGTTGACTAATTATGATTTTAGTTATTATTTGTAACTTAGTTAGCTTAGCCATTTAGGTTAAGTTGGATTAGAACTATGTTAGTTAGTTAAAGGACCTATAAGGCATTTTTAGATATGATGTCACTTTTCTTGACTTTTTATTTTTGATCTCTTTGCCACTTGCATAAAGATCTTGGTGGGGGATAGTTATATTAATTAGGAAATGACTACTAAGGGCTTTACCTTTATGTAGCCATTGGGTAGTTTTAGGACCTTTTGGTCTTTTTATCTTTTAAGAGCATTTTAGTAAATTTACCTTGTCATATATATTGTAAACTCTGTCTTCTTCAATGATAACTTACCAATTTCGAATTTCTTCAAAGAAAAATGACTATGGCCGAATTTCAAGCTTAAGGGAGGGATTCCTCTTTGTTTCAGCTTCGACTTATCTAAGGCGTGGCAACATTGGTGGCGTCTCCGTGCTAGCAAAACACTACAATGAATCATCTTAAGGGTTCTCAAAGACAAGTTCTTTGTGGTCTTGGAAGGGTTTGTTCCTACAAAATCAAATTCGTGGTGCTTGGGGTTCTATCTGTTGCGAGAGGTTTTCTTGACCTAATCATCCAAGTGAGTTCTGCGTCATTTGTTATCAGAGCTTAGGATTCCAAGGTCTGATTTTTCTATCTTTACTTTGTGTTTTTGATTTAGTCTTTATTGTGTTTGTCAGTCATCAAGATACTTGTTCATCTTGATTCTTGATTTTATGTTTCTTAAGTGTTTTTGCCTTTTTTGAATCGCTTGTGACCGGCATACCGGTGTAAAAATACACTAGACACAACTTCTAGAACCATGCAAGTTTCATACAGCTTTCATACCGTCCTTCATACCGGTCTACCTGAGGATTACATAACTACTATAATCGGGCTAGTTTCATACCAGTCTCATACCGGACTCCATACCGGTCAACTATTTCCAAAACAAAGCTATTGGAACCAGGAAAGTGCATACTGGCATACATACCGGTCTCCATACCGGTGAACCTGTGAGTAAAACATAGCTACCGGAATCAGGAAGTAACCATACCGGTCCCATACCGGACTCTAAACCGGTCAACACTTAGAATTTTTTTGAGAGCTCAAGTGACCTGAAGAGCAAAAAAAACAAAGAGTAAAAAAGTTCCAGAATTTGGTTGAAATTGTTTGGTTCCATATCATCAATTGGGTGTCCGTGAAGGGTAATTCAACAAAATTTCTATTAAGGCACCAAATTTTCATCCCAAGGCACCAAGATAGAGAGTGCAAACACAGCCTTGGAGAAAACACGTGAGGGGAGTGTGACCGAACCTGGTAAGGAAATTAAGGCTAAGGCCGTGAGTGTTCCCAAGGGGTGTATGAGTGAACCTAAGGGAAATAAAAAGGCGAGTGAAAAAAAGCTTCTACATTGGTGAGGGTGAAGTGAGGATAGTTTTCAAGGCTAGCAAGCTCATGCTTTTGCTGATCTACAAAGATCGCCATGTTTGTATTGCTAACACTGACCATTTTCTTCTAGTTTCTATTTCTTCTCTTTTACAGGAAATAAGAGGTGTGCTGCAAAATCACATTCATAGTGGGTTTCCACCCATTAGAAGAATCAAGCACCAGATAGTGCCTAAGAGTGATGGAACTTGGCATATATGTGATGACTGGAGAGCTATAACTAATATCACGGTAACTTATCGCCATCCCATATCTAGGCCTATTAATTTGTTAGATATATGGAAGATTGCTTTTAAGACCAAATAAAGATTATATGAGAAGTTAATATTACCGTTTGGTCTGACAAACGTCCCTAGTGTTTCTATGAGATTAAAGAACCATGTGTTGTATACATCTATAGGGGAGTTTGTAGTAATCTATTTTGATGACATCTTAGTATACAATAAGCCATTAGATGAGCATGTTCTGCATTTAAGGCATGTTCTTGATATTTTAAGAAAGAAACAATTGTATATTAATTTTAACATGAATTTGAAACCTTTGGAGGAATGTTTGCCATTGAAAGAGTTTGCATATGATAGATGCATTCATTCTTCTAGTTCTTACTCGCCTTATGAGATTGATTATGATTTTAATTCATTAACTCCTATAGATTTATTATCTTTGATTGTTATTAAGCTTAGGAGTTTGAATGTGAAAAGAAAGGCAGAGTTGGTGAGAATAATAGGTTTCCAGCGCATTGTATTTGAACCCGGAGAATGGGTATGGCTACATTTATGCGAGGAGAGGTTCATAGCACAACAGAGATCTAAGCTCCAACCGAGAGGAGAGGTCCAATTAAATTCTTGGAGCGGATCACTGACAATGCTTACGAGATAGATCTTCCTGATGAGTATGGTGTGTCAGCAACGTTTAATGTTTCTGATTTGTCTTACTTTAATGCAGGTGCAGATTCGAGGTCGAATCCTTTTCAAGCGAGAGGGAATTACATGATCCAAGCTACACATGGAGTATCAAAGGACATGGCCTCAACATAATGGAGCATTGCAAGTCATACCAAATGGACGCGTCAGTAATTCTGAAATCAAGCACATTTTTTTACGAATAAAGCCGAATCAAGCCCAACACCAAATATTCGAGTTACAGAAAGCTTAATGGGCTTGAGACACATCATTTGGGTATTGTAACATGAAGCCCACGAAATTTGGAGAATTTTGTGCAAAAAGGATGATTTTGTCATTTTGGGAAAAATTGCCTTTTTTTGTTGATTTTTTGATTTGTAATGTTGACTAATTATGACTTTAGTTATTATTTGTAATTTAGTTAGCTTAGCCATTTAGGTTAAGTTGGATTAGAACTATGTTAGTTAGTTAAAGGACTTATTAGGTATTTTTAGATATGATGCCACTTTTCTTGACTTTTTATTTTTGATCTCTTTGCCACTTGCATAAAGATCTTGGTGGGGGATATTTATATTAATTAGGAAATGACTACTAAGGGCTTTACCTTTACGTAGCCATTGGGTAGTTTTAGGACCTTTTGGTCTTTTTACCTTTTAAGGGTATTTTAGTAAATTTTCCTTGTCTTATATATTGTAAACTCTGTCTTCTTTAATGATAACTTACCAATTTCAAATTTCTTCAAATAAAATGGCTATGGCCGAATTTCATGCTTAAGGGAGGAATTCCCTTTTGTTTCAGCTTCGACTTATCTAAGGCGTGACAACCTTGGTGGCGTCTCCGTGCTAGCAGAACACTACAAGGAATCATCTTAAGGGTTCTCAAAGACAAGTTCTTTGTGGGTCTTCTTTGTGGCATTGGAAGGGTTTTGTTCTTATAAAATCAAATTCACGGTGCTTGGGGTTCTATCCCTTGCGAGGGGTTTGCTTGGCCTAATCATCCAAGTGAGTTCCGCGTCAGAATATCTCTGCCTTTGAATCTATTGTGGTGTCCGAAATCATTACCAATGATGACCTTGACTGGACGGGCCTGAAGAAAATTTAAGGGACGAAGAATGGTGCTGAATAGAGCAATGACCCATATGTGAAGAGGGCCAACTTGAAGTTGCCTTACAAGCATGAAAATCTTAGCTTCGACATATTGGCTGCTGGTTCAGAGGATACCCCGGATGACCCCGTCCTGATTTCGACGACAAAGCTCGATGCTGTTGTAGACCAAACCTCACAATAGTCCCCTATTGATGCTATTGTTGTAGCTGCCTCTTCTGGTACAGTCTGACTCCCTTCAAGTGCCACATTACCCCATGGTAAAGCTAGGTCTAATAGAAAGGACCTTTGTGCCTCATTTTCTTCTGTCAAGATTCCCACTCCTTCCCATCATAAGTCTCGAACTCCTTCGAATGAAGATGAGGGTAAGCTCTAGCATCGCCGGAAGAAATAAAAGGTTGAGAGCGAGCAGGCAGGCCTTTCAAGGACTGAGACAGAGCCAAGTCCCGCAGGTGCCGTTTCTGGATCTAACGCCCTGACATCAAGGTATGCTTTGTCTACTACTGTTCACGCACTGAAGCATTATTTTTTTCTCTTTTCCTACATCAGCTCTCTATTCCAAAGAGCTTATAAATTGGGGTTTTCACTCAATTAGTTTCCAATCTTCCCTAAACACTTTCAAACACCCAAAATCTAATTTTTAACATCAAAACCAACATCAACACATGTTATAGAATAAACATAAATGTACTCTAGATACATATATGCATTACTTTGAATCAAAATACAAACCAAATTAGAATCCCATAAAGAAGTGACTCAGAATAATTCTAGGTCACTTAAAGGTGGGCAAGTGATTTTAGAATGGTAACCATAACTCCAAGCTTTTATCTAGAGTTCCGAACTCTAATTTTATGTTTCATGTCTAACATGAACATATTTGACCCAATCACAAGTGTATTGTGTTTATGATTTCAAAGCATTCATACACAATTTATTAAAGGTGGTCAAGTGATTCTAGAATGGTAACCATAACTCCAAGCTTTTATCTAGAGTTCCGAACTCTTATTTTATGTTTCATGTCCAACATGAACATATTTGACCCAATCACAAGTGTATTGTGTTTATGATTTCAAAGCATTCATACACAATTTATTAACCCAATACCAACTCAAGCTATGTTATTATATATCCAATAGATAATACATCACTATATGCTTCACTAATGATAAAAACACACGAATGAAAAACATAACTTTAGAGAAGATTAAACTTACCTAGCAAACTTGATTCAAAGATCCAATCTTCTTCTCATTGTTGAAAATGTAGAGAACTTCTAAAGCTTCTTTCACAAATACTTTCTTCAGGTTAATTTTTCTTATGCTTTTCCTTATACTTGTTTAATCAAAAACTTGCTCAAGCTTGCCTTTTATAGTCAAGCTTATGTAATTTTTAATTAATAAAAATTTTAATCAACTTTTAAGTGGGCTTAATCCAATTTGTCCAAATATGTATATTAGGTATAACTAATCAACTTTATCTACCATTTTGATTTAATCAAATTAAATCTAGATAAAGTTTAATCACTCGATTAGTTCATTGTCTACCATTTTTATTTAATCCAATTAAATCAATTCAAATACACCTATGATTAAATATTTTATAATTACTAAAATATCCTCCAATGGTAGAGATATTTATGAAATCACAATAATGCCCTTGTGTGAATATTAATTTGGATTAATATAATTAATCCCAATTGGTCAAATAAATAATTATTGTTATCCAATAATACTTAATTACTTTGATTGATAATTATAATATCAAATATTATTTATTATCAAACATTATCGGCTACCCAAGTACTCAATGAGTACACTTCATAATGTGAGACTCTCTAAGTTCAGACATGTTCGTCATATAAGTCTAGCTTATATGTACGCAATTCGACCACCTCCGAATTTATGAAGAACACGAACGACCTTAATGAACTATACAATTCGAGGTCATCACATATGTTTAACAATCCTTCTGTCGTAGGCTATCTGAGTTATCTTTAGGACACATAGATTACACCGTCAAGTTTCCAAGGCGCACATCTCATATCGTCGACATGTTCAAGATTCTTTACAACTAATCAGAACACTATTTCTAATATATGCGATCAACCCTAGGTGATAGACTTTTGCCAAAAACTTAAGAATTGTGACTTACTGATATGGATACCTTAACCCCTTATGGTACACATACGGGCCGACAGATCATATTTTGATACACACTTGATTAACGAGTGCATCGGTCCACACCCAACGAACATCTAGCGGTCAGACCATGAAAGGTGTCTGACATATATGACATCAAAGTGTGGAGCATCACACCCAAAATCAATGATATTATATAGTCAAATGATCACATATGATACTCGACTCGAGAAGATTCCTATTGACGGTGGTGTGTACTTTCAACTATTAGGAATCACCTGTGAGTCATTCAGTATTCGCTCCAAAAAATACCCACATGTCTATACAAGCTTCTCTTGCTCATGGTCCATTAGGTTAGACCATTGGAACTCCAATTCTAATATACAATATGTTATAGTCTTCTAGGTTATATGAATGCGACCGTATTCCAAAACTAACGACTATAAATATTTATTTTAAGAGTAATTTATAATAATAATACTATCCCAATGTCGGACCACCCAGTATCCAGTATTACTACATTACTATTCTAAGGTCGATGTCATTCTTAACATATTTATCTATCAAACTTATATTCATTATGGCATAATAATTACCATTAATAAGGTTGAAATGAAAATTTAATTATTTTATTAATAAATAATAAAATACAATGTACAATACATTATTTAGATTGGTGCTCTTTGCACCAACTCCAACAAACTCCCACTTGCTTAGTGCCAATCTGGATGGTACCAATGTCCCATCTCATCCACATGCTTATCGAATAACTTAGGAGGTAAGGCCATAGTAAGTGGGTCTGCTATGTTGTCTTATCATTGAACCTTTAAGACCATTAAGTCTTTTCGTTCAATGATTTCTCTAATCACGTGATAATCCCTTTCGACATGTTTAGATTTGGAATGTGTCATTGGCTCTTTAGCCTGCGCAATGGCTCCACTATTATCACAATACAATGGGATCAGATCTGCAATACTAGGCACAATGCCAAGTTCTGTGATAAAATTTATACTCCAAACAGCTTCTTTAGCACATGGTTCTTCCTCGTTCTTGATGAATCCATATAATCTAATTATCTCATCAAAACAACGATTTCAGCTTTGGGATGCCTATTTAAGTTCATAAATAGACTTCTTGAGCTTATAAATCAAGTTTGAAGTCTCACTGGATACGAAACTATCTGGATGTTCCATATAGATATCCTCCTCGAGGAATCCATTTAAAAAAGTGATTTTCACATACATCTGCCATATCTCATAATCGTGATATGTAGCAATGGCTAAGAGTATCCTAATGGATTTTAGCATAGCGACTGGCGAAAAATTTCCTCATAATCATTCCCAAGACGTTGAGTGTAACGTTTCACTACCAGCCAGGCCTTAAAGGTATCACATTTCCTTGGGGGACCCTCACATCCTTTTATAAACCCATTTACAACCCATAGGTTTAACTTCTTCAGGAAGTTCAACCAAGTCCCAGACTTGACTGTCATGCATAGAATCCATTTCGAATTTCATGGTGTAGACATGGTTAATTAAAGCACAAATCACAAACATTACAAGACATTATTTTGGGGTCGATTCTCTATCCCCAGTGGAGTCGCCAGACTGTAGGACATAGAAATCGGCGACGCTGTTCCAGGCTCGCGGCCTAGTCGGGAGTACGGAGTAGCCCGCTGGGGACTAAACCGGAGAATAAAGGAGTCGCCACCCAGTGTGAACTGGGAAATGATTTAAGGCTGCACTCACCCCTCGCAAGGGAAGACCTGAAATCGTTGGGTTCGGAATGGTCTCTTACTTATGTCACTTGTAATGAATGAATTTGTGCAATAATTTAACCAAGTCTACGCAAATACATTCGCATAAGTAATCTACATCTAAGTTCATATACAGCCTATATCTAAGTTTGCATGCATAAAAATAAGTCGGAATAGCGGTAAGCACATAACTCATGAATACTTTAAATTAACACATTCGGAACAATAAAACAACAATAATTGTAAATTAAATGCGAAATACTAAAAAGACAAAACGAAATAAATGTCGAATAATGAAATATGTGACCAAAAGATTTGGCCGTTTTCAATGTAGGACTTCGCATACCCGGTTGGACATATTCCACGTCCAATCGAGCATGCCGTTTCCAGGACGATAAAATATAACAAAAGGTGCCCTCAGGTCTTACCTTTTAAGTCGCTTCTCGGGAGTGCCTTGGGACGTCATTGAAAGGGTTGCTTTTCCGCTGTTTTCACTGGTTCACTGTTTCCTCTGTTTTCACTAGTTCGCTATTTTCTCTGTTTTCACTGGTTCACTGTTTCCGCTCGCTATTTTCAACCGCTATTTTCACTCGATGTTTCCGCTCGCTATTTTCTCTGTTTTTGTTCACTGTTTTCAGGCTATTTTCTACGGTTTTGGGCAGTTTTTTTGGTGGTTTTTTGTCTTGGTTTTGGCTCAATTTTGGGACTGTTTTTGTGTCAGTTTATTGGCTATTTTTCGGGGCTGTTTTGGGTATTTTGTTGTCTCGGTAGGGCAGCTGTTTTCACGTGGGGGCTTGGTTTTATTATTGCTTTTGTCATGTGTGAGTAATGGGGTTGTTGTTACCTTGTGCTTGTTCATCTACGTGTCTTTGGGTGGAGGCAGTTCACGTGTTGCTTTGTGCTCAGTCAGGGGTGTCTGCTGTGTATGATTAAGCATAGGCTGTGTTGTTGTTTTAGGGTTTCATGGTGAGTGGCTTTGTGTCTTGTTTTAACGGAGCCGCGTGTCTAGGGTGAGAGAGAGGCTGCCGAGAAGAGTGTTTTGGTGGGGGCTGCTGTGTGTGTTGTTCACGTTAATTTGGTGAGGGCAGGGGCTGTTTTGTGGCTTCACATGGCTGAGTGGCTACGTTATTCACGTGTGCATGGTTCGTGAGGAGTGAGGGTTTGTTACGTGAGTGTGCTGTGAAGCTTGAAAGAGAGAGTCGGTTGGCCGTGGTTAAAAGGGGCAGCTGCGTTTGTGAGTGTGATTCACGTGTAAGGCTGCATGGTGTTTAGTGAGTTTGATGAGAGGGCTGCTGGATACATGAGGCCAGTGATCGGTTTAGGGTTTCGGCCGGTTGAATGGCTAGGGTTTGGCGTGGCTGTGAAGGTTTTTTGGGCGTGGCTGTGTGTCTTTTGGTGAACGTGATCTGTGTCTATGTTTGGGTTGCGAGTGGGCTCGTTTTTAAGGTGGCGTGGCAGTGCTTTTGATGAGAGGGTTGAGTGTGGATGGAAAGTGAGGGTGGCTTACGTGTAAGCTGTGGGGGGGGCTTTAGGCATGAAGGTGGAAGAGAGGAGAAGCGAGTTTTTGTGCCATATGGGTGCTAATGAGGGGCTGTTTGCTGATCGTGGTTAACGGTCGAGAGAGAGGCGAAGGCTTAGGATTTATTGTGAGATGC
The DNA here is from genome assembly GCA_019454045.1 of Zanthoxylum bungeanum. Taxonomy (NCBI): domain Eukaryota; kingdom Viridiplantae; phylum Streptophyta; class Magnoliopsida; order Sapindales; family Rutaceae; genus Zanthoxylum; species Zanthoxylum bungeanum. The sequence continues at coordinate 17,348 of SKCR01034254.1, read as the reverse complement.
CGAGAGTGTCCAAGGAAAAGAGAAGAGGAAATATGTATTTAGGGTTTATTATTTTTTGATAGTGGCGTGAATGTGAGCTAGCTATGGTTCTATTGTTTTGGCCATGTCTTGTTTGTATGTAGGGAGTAGTTAGGTGATTTTATTTTAGGGTTTGTTGTTGTGTTTTTCGTGAAAATGGAGAGTGAAGTAGAGAGAGAGTGAGGGGGGTTTCACGTGTGCATGATCCAAGGGAACCAGGATTTTTGTTTCTTTTTATAGTGGAGAGGGAGGCTATCAATTATTTAATGGAGAGAGAGTGATTAGTGGCTTTAGGGTTTGGCTTTTTGTGCTTTGTTGAATTTTTTATTTGTTCACGTGGGTGGCATGAAGAGAGGGGATTTGTGGCTTGGCTTTTTTTTGTTGAAAAGGGAGGTGAGGCATGTGCTTTATTTAATGGAATTGTTTCTTTGTGTTTGGTATTGTTTGTTTATTTGTGATGTGTTTATTTGTTTCTTTGGGCGTGAGGTGTCTTTGTTGAAAATGGAGGGTGAGATAAATTAAGGTCAAAGGCGTGGGGTATGCTTGGTGGAGGGGTAATTTTATTGTTTGAATAGTTGGTGGAGGGATAATTTTGTGTAAAGGGCGTGGGGTAGTCTCTTCACCAACAAGTGAGGAGCATAATTTTTTTTTTGTTCTTCGTAGCATCCAATCCGTTCATTGTGAGTATTCCGCACCTCCTTTGATGTGTATTCATACTTGTTTCATGCTTCATAATGATCCTTGGGATGTTTAGAAAACACCAACAGTATATCGGATGGAAACCTGGACGTAAATTCCGTAGCCGAATCCGAATGGACTGTATTGCGGTTTGCACTCGGGATACAATGCCACGTACCACTTGAGAGATTCACATGTTTCACTTTATTTTATCTTGTTCGTCTATTATTCGCATTTTTACATTCCGCCATTTACTTTCTGTATGTTATTTGTTTATGTATTGATGATATAATGTGCATGGGCTAGCTAGGGTGGATTAAAGGTCCTCTATTCGAGGGAAATGCCTAAAGGCTACCTTTACCACGATGTTTTGTCGCGCCTTTTATTATGTCATTTAACCTTTGCATATCATTACTTTATTTACGCATGTATTGCATTCTAGTGCGCATGGGCTAACTATGGTGGATTAAAGGTCCTCTATTCGAGGAAAATGCCTAAAGGCAACCTTTACCACGATGTTTTGCCGCGCCGGACGAAGTATGTTTGATTGAATATGAGATATGTTTAATCGGATATACGGAGTTCCACATTATTGTCTCATTCATTTGTATGCATTGTAACATAATGCGCATGGGCTAACTATGGTGGATGAAAGGTCCTCTATTCGAGGAAAATGCCTGAAGGCTACCTTTACCACGATGTTTTGCTGCGCCTTTTATTATGTCATTTACCATTTGCATACCATTGCTTTATTTACGCATGCATTGCATCCTAGTGCACATGGGCTAACTATGGTGGATTAAAGGTCCTCTATTCGAGGGAAATGCCTAAAGGCTACCTTTACCACGATGTATTGCCGCGCCGGATGAAGTGCACTCGATTGAATGTGAAATATGTTCCATCAGGCACACGAGGTCCTACATTGTGTATTTTTTTATCCATGCATGTGTTCATGTCATTTCAGATGCCATTTTGGCAATCTCGTTCGAACGCGTTTCCAAACGCTACACGAACGTATGCATTCTTTCTCATTCCGTTCGAACGCGTTTATGAACGCTACATGAACGTATGCATTTTGCCTCATTCCGTTCGAACGCATTTACGAACGCTACTCGAACGCGCATCTATTTTGTTTTATCATGCATTGGGTCTTACCCCGTTTGAACGCGTTTTCGAACGCTATACGAACGCCAACCTTCTGTTTACCGTTCGAACGCATTTTCAAACGCTACACGAACGCACATACAGTGCGCAGACTTCTTTTCGTCACATTTCATGCATGCTTGCTTCTTTGATCATTTCTTTTGCACCATATGATTAGTCACATCATTTCATTATTTATGCTTAGGAAATTATCATCCATTTATATTTCCGTATTTATTTATTCGATATGCTCATGAGATTGTGTGCTCGTTTTTATTATTAATGCCTTTATAGTTGTTATTAGTTACATTATTGCACTTTATTGTTTAATACGTTCATGAATTATGTATTTTGCCTTCATTTCTTTCATTTACGATTATGGGTGTGCAAACTTGCATGTTGCTTAAATTATCTGGAAACATATGTTGCATGAGATTTGGTTGTACTATTGCATAAATCCTTTCATTACAAGTGGCATAAGTAAGGGACCATTCCGAACCCAACGGTTTGAGGTATTCCCTTGCGAGGGGTGAGTGCGGCCTTAAATCATTTTCCCGATTCACACCGGGTGGCGACTTCTTTTTTATTTCTCCGGTTTAGTCCCCCCGTGGGCTATTCCGTACTCCCAACCGGGCCGCGAGCCCGGGACAGCGTCGCCGATTTCTGTGTCCTACAATGAGTACAAGGCGCACATGAAGGAAGTGAAGGCGGGCAAGGCTCCGGCTTCAGGTATATTTGTTACTGAAATAAACATGTCCACTACTAGTTTTAAAAATTAGATTTTTGATTCTGGATGTGGTACTCATATATGTACTGATGTGTAGGATCTGCAGATTAGCAGAAGACTGACTTTAGGAGAGATCGACCTCCGAGTCGAAAATGGGACAAGAGTCGCCGTTTTGGCTGTTGGCACCTATATTTTGAATTCTCCCTCGGGGCATTACTTAATTTAGGAGACTGTTATTTTGTACCTAGTTTGACTAGGAATATCATCTATGTATCTTGTTTAACCCAATGCGGGTATACCTTTGTATTCCGGAACACTGGGTGTTTTGTATATAAAAATGATGTTTTGATATGTACAGCTGATGTTAATAATGGTCTTTATATTTTGAATATAAATGAATCTCAAACATATAACATGACGAACAAAAGGCTCAAATTGAGTAAAACAGATGAAACATATCTGTGGCATTGTCGTCTAGGACACATTAACAAGACTCGTATATCCACACTTTCGAATAGTGGATACTTGGACGGATTTGATCCTAATTCATATGACGTCTGCGAATCCTATTTATTAGGCAAAATACCTAAAACGCCTTTTAGCGGTAAATGTGTACGTGCCACCGAACTGTTAGCCCTAGTTCATAGTGACGTATGCGGGCCCATGTCTAGCCAGGCTAGAGGTGGATATGAATACTTCGTAACCTTTACGGATGATGCATCGCGTTATGGTTATGTGTATCTTATGAGACACAAGTCAGAAACTTTTGAGAAATTCAAATAGTTTCGACACGAATAAGAAAAACAGACCAGCAAAAGTATTAAAACATTGCGGTCGGACCGTGGTGGAGAATACTTGAGCAATGAGTTTCTCGATTACTTAAAAAATATGGTATTCTTTCATAGTGGACTCCTCCGGAAACACCTCAATTAAATGGTGTGTCCGAACAGAGAAACCGAACTTTGTTGGACATGGTAAGGTCAATGATGAGTCGCACTGAGCTACCAATTTCCTTCTGGGGATACGCATTGAACAGTGCAATATTTATTTTGAATAAGGTTCCGTCAAAGTCTGTTGGACATACTCCATATGAAATATGGACATGAAAGAAACCGGGTTTCTCATTCCTGAAGATTTGGGGATGTTTGGCATATGTTAAACGTTTGGATAGTACCAAATTAGAACCCAAATCGGATAAGTGCCTATTCGTAGGTTATCCTAGGGAAACCAAAGGATATTACTTTTATCACCCACAAGAGAACAAAACATATGTTGCTCTTCATGCGGTATTCCTAGAAAAGGAATTCCTAAATGCAGTGGTAAATGGGAGGAAAGTAGAACTGGATGAAAATCGAAGTGATACTGTTCCTGGCACCGAACCCCTTACGAAACACCAACAGTCCATTGGGGATGTGAGTATTCCACAATCTTCTAATACACAAGAACCGCGTAGGTCGGAGAGAGTCAGAAAACAACCTGAGAGGTATGGGTTTCTGATCTCACCTCATGTAGACATTAATCTTATTGAGGAAGATGAGCCGGCTATATATGAGGAAGCGATACAAGGTATCGACTCCACTTAATGGCAGTAAGCCATGAAGTCCAAAATGGATTCCATGTATACCAACCAAGTTTGGAAACTGGTTGATACACCAAAAGGCGTTAAGCCGATTGGTTGTAAATGGGTCTTCAAGAAGAAGACAGACATGGATGGCAATATACAAACGTACAAAACTAGGCTTGTAGCGAAAGTGTATCGTCAACGATATGGTGTCGATTATGATGAAACTTTTTCACTTGTTGCCATGATTAAATCCATTCGGATAATGCTTGCGATTGCTGCATATTTCGATTATGAAATATTGCAGATGGACGTCAAAACCGTTTCCTTAATGGAAACCTTTTGGAGGATGTTTATATGCAACAGTCTGATGGTTTTATCATGCCAAAACATGAAAATAAGGTTTGCAAGTTAAACCGATCCATTTATTGATTGAAGCAAGCATCGCGTTCTTGGAACCAACATTTTGATGAGATCATAAAAGAATATGATTTCATTCAAAACGAAGATGATTCTTGTGTATATAAGAAGGTTAGTGAGAGCGCACTGACATTCATCGTCCTATATGTAGATGATGTATTGCTTTTTGGCAATGACATTCCCATGCTACAATCGGTGAAAGCTTAGCTTTCATTAAAATTCTCCATGAAAGACCTGGGAGAATCAGCCTTTATTCTGGGAATAAGGATCTACTGGGATAGATCCAGAAATCTGTTTGGACTCTCCCAGAGCACGTACATTGACAAAGTGTTGAAGAGATTCAACATGGATCAGTCTAAGAGGGGACTGCTTCCGGTATCACATGGCGTCTCTCTATCTAAGGACATGTGTCCTAAAACAAAAGATAAGAGAGATATCATGAGTCAGATCTTGTATGCTTCCACAGTCGGATCGATCATGTATGCCATGATATGTACGTGACCTGATGTCTCGTATGCTTTGAGCATGTGCAGTCGCTATCAGGCCGATCCAAGTGATGGTCACTAGATTCATGTAAAGAACATCCTTGAGTATCTTAGACAAACTAAGGATGCTTTCTTAATCTATGGGGAAGGAGAACTTGAGGTGACTGGGTTCACCAATGCAACCGATAAAGACGACTGTAAGTCGCAAAAAGGTTACATATTTTGTTTGAATAACAGAAAAGTGAGTTGGAAATCTTCCAAGCAAGATACTGTTACCGATTCAACAATAAAAGCGGAAAATATTATTGCGGCTGAGGCAGCAAAAGAAGCATTTTGGATCTATAAATTCCTAATTGGATTAGGAGTAGTTCTGTTAGCAGCTGAGCTAGACTACAACACAGGCTAAGGAATCACGGTCTCATCAATGATCCAAGTATGTACTTCGACGGTTTCATCTGATTCGTGAGATCGTACATCATGGCGATGTCAAGATCGAAAAGATCGCATCAGATGATAACCTTGTAGATCCGCTGACGAAAGTGATATCTCAGCAAAAGTTTTAGCGACTCGTACATAGTTCAAGTGTTGGACACTTGAGTGATTGGCTATAGGCCAACTGGGAGATTGTTGAAAAATTATGACCCATAGCATCACTATTTGTAAAAGACATGGTGCTTTTGTACAAATTAACTATGTGACAAAGGAAATTGCTCTTTTATCATTTTGTAATTGGATTACTTGGATATATAAATGATAAAAGTCCATATGATTAGTACCGGATTAATAAGATATGAGAAAGTATTAATCCACGAAAGGTTTAATCCTTAAATATCCCTAGTCGTAGTATTATCGAGACTGGACATCGATAATACGGAATAGACTAGTATTACACTTGTGCGCGTTATGGAAGCTTAACGACATAGTTCTCATATATTTAAATATTAGATGCTTATGCAAGTGTGATATGAGGTTCTGTTAGCCGTTGGACCGGGAACAGCTTCGCTCTAGATAGACCCCTCGGAATCCTATTGGTAGTATGACTATGTGTCTATGGGAATCCAAATCAGGGTAGGTGTATGTGGTCTTAACCTGAAACTTGCATCGCTAATACTTGCGACAATCAGTACGCTTTGGTTTTGGTCATCCGGAGCTTTAACAGGTTCTGTGTACACCTCTTCTGGGTTACTGAGAATCGTAGTGTATTGGGTGTGATGTCAAGATGGGAGTATCACTTTAGTCATATGGAGATGATGATCACGCAGGATACAGAACTAGTACTTTTAAATGCTGAAGCTATCGGGATAGTATGACTAGGTCATGATTATCCGATTACAGAGACTAGTTGTTGATGATCCGATATATGCTTCGTACGGGGCAGACATAATTCCAGCCCTAAGCCTAGCATGTGACATCCGATACTGGATCGTATTACGCAATACATTATATACTACGCCTAATACAGATTATATATTCTTCATTGAATATTTCTGGAGAATTGGGTAGGCACGATGCTTTGCTAGAAGCCAACCATGTCTTGTAAATCGGTGAGAACACGGTACGGGGTACGCACGTGTCGGATAGTCCGACAACCGAATTTACTACCAACATATCCAGGGATCTCTTGGTTTGCTTCTCAAAGATTCACCGATGACATATGACTCGAACGGAATTAATCTGGGATTAATTATGAGAGAGAAAATTAATCTGGGATTAATTACGGCAAAAATTTATCTAGGATTAAATTCATCTAGAAGAGAGAACGCGATTAATTTGAAATTAATCGGTATAGTAAATTTAATATTTAAATTGGATTTTACTATTTAATTTATTTAATTGGGCTAAAATAATATATCGGATATATTAATTGAAATTGGATTTCAATACGGAATTAAAATTGGATTTTAATTCAAGCGAATGAATTAATTTGGAATTAATTCGTAAGCGACTTTCGTAATAATTTTGCTAGGCATTATTATTTAATTAAATTGGATTTAATTACATTACGATGGAAAATTCGTTTAATCGGATTAAACGAACCCGGGCCCAAAAGTGTTGTGTAAGCCAACTTAAATTTGGAATTTAAAAGTGGTGGGACCCACTTTACTTACATCAATTGTCACACACTTGATGTGAGTAGTTGGATATAATAAATTGAATGCATTTAACCAACACACCAACCAACAAACATAATTCAATTTTTGGAAGTCAACTTTAGAAGTTACTATTCACTCTCTCATTTATCTCTCTCATTGCCGATTTTCTTACCTCTTGGAGGAGGAATTTTTGCTTCAATTTTGTTCAAGCTAGCACTTAAAAGAGTCTTTTTAAGGTGATAGGGAAACTCACCCAAGTGTTTGGAACTCAAATACAAAGCTTGGAGTTTCAACAACAAAGAAAGTTTTGAATTTTCTCATCCATTCAATGTGAGTATTTCCGCAACTCTTCTTGAATTATTCACACACAAATCAATGTTTAGAGACCTTGGGAATGTGTATGACACTAACACTATTAACCTCTTCATGTGGTACACAACGCTGCAATAACTGATCAACACAACGTTTGAATAGATATGGCTCATCCCAGACATAGTGCTTGACTTCTTTGAATAAATTCTTTCGTTACTGATGTGTCCATTCCAACGGCCATTTCCCCGATACTATGTAGTTTACATAGTCAGCATACTATGGGATTTCCTGTTGCTTGATGACAAACAACTGTTCATCTGGAAAAGTTTCTTTGATTGCCAGTTCATTGCCAGTTTTTCCTCCATTTTCGAGCCTTGACAAGTGATATGCCACTTGATTTTCCGTCCCCTTCCTATCTCGGATCTCCACGTCGAATTCTTGTAGTGGAAGCACCCAACGGATCAATCTGGGTTTGGCATCTTTCTTCTCTATCAAGTATTTGATTGCTGAATGATCTATGTAGACCACCACTTTGGGACCCAGCAAATAGGAGCGGAATTTATCAAAAGCAAACACAACTGCGAGCAACTCTTTTTCAGTTGTTGTGTAGTTGAGTTGTGTTTCATTCAGAGTTTTGCTGGCATAGTAGATGGTGTGAAAAACGTTTGCTTTGCGTTGTCCCAAAACTGCACCTACAATAAAATCACTAGCATTGCACATCACTTCAAATGGAAGTGTTTAGTCTGGTGCTACTATGATGGGGCAGAAACCAACTTCTGTTTCAAGATCGCAAAAGCATGGTGGCATTCTTTGGTGAAGTGGAACGGCACGTCTTTCTCCAACAGATTGCACAGAGGTTTAGCAATTTTGGAGAAGTCTTTGATAAATCTTCTGTAAAAACCTGCATGCCCAAGAAAACTTCGAATCCCTTTGACGGATGATGGTAGAGGTAATTTTTCTATTGTCTCGATATTTGCTTTGTCTACCTCAATTCCTTTATGTGAGATTCGATGTCCCGGGACAATGTCTTCCTGCACCATGAAGTGGCATTTCTCCCAGTTGAGTACTAGGTTGGTATCTTCGCATATTTGTAACACTTTTTCCAGATTTTATAAGCAGTGGTCGAACGAGTCTCCAAATACTGAGAAATTATCCATGAAGACTTCCATGCTTTGTTCTATCATATCTGAAAAGATGGCCATCATGCAGCGTTGAAATGTGACAGGAGCATTACAAAGTCCAAATGGCATCCTACGAAAAGCAAAAGTACTATATGGGCATGTAAAAGTGGTTTTCTCTTGATCTTATGGGGCAATGACAATCTGATTGTACCTCGAGTATCCGTCCAGAAAATAGTAGAATTCATGTCCCGCTAATCTATCTAGCATCTGGTCAATGAATGGTAATGGGAAATGATCATTCTTTGTTGCTTTTTTCAGCTTCCTGTAGTTCATACACACTCTTCATCCAGTCACTGTCCTTGTTGGAATCATCTCGTTCTTTTCATTCGTGACTACAGTCATTCCTCATTTCTTGGGTACACATTGCATAGGACTCACCCAAGTGCTGTCAGAGATGGGGTAGATGATGCATGCATCCAACCATTTAATGATTTCTTTCTTTACGACTTCCTTCATGATTGGATTTATTCTCCGTTGATGCTCCACTGTGGCTTTGTACTCGTCGTTCATCAGGATTTTATGCATGTAAAATGATGGACTGATGCATCGAATGTCTGCTATAGTCCAGCTAATAGCTCTTTTGTGCTTGCGTAGCACTCTCAGCAACTTTTCTTCCTACACCCACGTTAACGAAGAAGAAATAATCATAGGTAAATCAGAAGAGTTTTCCAAATATGCATACCTGAGATGGCTTAGAAGTGGCTTTAGTTCGAGGTGCGGTGGTTCTTCAATCGAGGGCATGATTCGCTCCATTTTCGGTAGTTCCAAACTTTTCACTTGTGGTGTCGATCTGAATCGAGAGGCTCCATCAAGATAGTTGATACATTCCATAATCTCATAATCTAATTCCCTGTCAGTCATGTTGGTGATGCATGCTTCAAGTTTGTCAACGGAAAGTTGCATTGCATCAGTGTTCTGGATGATATTATCTATTACATCAAGTTTGAAACATTCCTCCTCCTTTTCGTTATTCGAGAATTTCATGGCTTTGAAAACATTGAATGTTACTTTTTGGTCTTGTACCCTCATGGTTAGTTCACATTTTTGTACATCAATGATGGTTCGACCTGTAGCCAAGAATGGTCTCCCGAGGATGATGGGTACGTCTTTGTCTTCCTCCATGTCAAGGACAATGAAATCTGTTGGGAAAATGAATTTGTCAACTTTGACCAATACATCTTCCACTACACCTCTCGGAAATATGAGTGATTTGTCAGCCAGTTGCAGAGTGACTGAGGTGGGCTTTGCTTCTCCAATCTGCAATTTCCTATAAATAGACAAAGTCATCAAGTTAATACTAGCACCTAAATCACACAAAGCCTTACCGAAGTAATGTTCTCATATGGTGCAAGAGATGGTGAAACTGCCAGGATCTTTCAACTTTGGGGGAAGCTTCCTCTGAATGATGGCGCTGCATTCTTCTGTCAATGCTATCGTCTCGTAATCTCTCAATCTTCTCTTTCGTGACAGAATATATTTCATGAATTTGACATAGCTGGGCATTTGTTCCAACGCTTCTGCAAATGGAATGTTGATATGTAGCTTTTTGAAGATCTCCAGGAATCGAGCAAATTGTTTGTCCAATTTGTGTTTCTGGAGACGCTGAGGAAAAGGTGGAGATGAAGTAAATCTTTCTCGATCATTTTCTTTTGCCTCTTTTTCCTCCATCTGTGGATTTTCTTCTCTGCTTTCTTTTGGAACTTCCTCAGTAGATGCCTTGACTCCAACATCATTGTTGATTTCAGTACCGCTTTTCAAAGTGATGGATTGACATTGCTCATTCCCTCTGTTCCTTGGATTTGGTTCTGTGTTGCTAGGAAGGGTACATTGCGGTCTGTAACTCTGAGCATTGGCCAGTTGTCCCAATTGATTTTCCAATGCCTTTATAGAAGCTAATTGGCTTTGATTTACTGCTGCTCCATTTTGAACCACAGCTGTTAAAGCGTCGTATTTTGCTTCTTGCTTTTTCAACTGGGCCACCACTTCTGCTATTCCTGGTTCTTTTTCATACCCCTGGCCTTTACTCTTCTGTTGGAATCCTGGTGGTGGATTGTTCCTTTGCCATGCAGTGTTACTCCATGCGAAATTGGGATGACTCCTCTAACCAGGGTTTTAGGTATTGGAATATGGATTGTTCCCCTGTCTGTTGAAATTGCTGACATAGTTTACAGTCTCATCATGTTGGTTGTAAGATTCTGCCTCTGGTGCTCCTCCATATGGTGAACTTTTGGATCCAGCATTACTCTGCATGCTAAGAGTTTCCATGAATTTGCATATCTGATCCAGCTTGGAATTCTTTGCTGTGTTGGCTCCTACTTCATAGATTCATGCTATTCGTTGGATCATGCTCCTTTCTGTTGGCCACAATGAATTGTTGTTGGCCATTTCTTCAATTAAGTCTCAGGCTTGATCTTCTCCTTTTTCCATGAAAGCTCCTCCAGCAACAACATCTATTGTGGTTCTCATTAGTCCAGAAAGTCCATTGTAGAAGGTTTGGACTTGAAGCCACTTAAAAAATATGGGGACCTCGTACTGATGGCGGAGTACGCTCAGCGCGTCTTCCGTGATGGTTGAAAGGCGGTCCATGTCAAGGGAGGACCGGTTTAGCTCACCCGGCTCAGGATTTGGTCGGGGAATCCGATGGCGGTAGGTATCATTCTCTTCCTGAGATGGAGTTGGTGTGGTATCTAATTCTTCTAAGCTGGCCGACCCTGAGCAGGAGAGAACCTTTTCCAGGGAAGGAGACCAGAGGATTGGAGCCGAGCTGAGGACGATTCAGCGTCTGACATTCCTAACATGGCAGGGTCCGATGAGGGCAGTTAGTGATCGGTATGGGGACATCATATACTCAAAGGCTATTCTGACGACCGAGGACCTAGACCTAAAGTCTCTAAACGTCCTAACAATGACCAAAAATAGTAAGTCTCTTCCTAAGCATCAAACCAAACATACGCTAAACAGCAAACCCAGAAAACCCAAAAATCATGCGTCTGAACCCACAACCCATCATTCGACCCAAAACGTATACATCATACACCATCCAACCAACCCGCAAACCGAACCACACACTTCCACAACACATTCGCCACACATAATAGAGATGCAAACACAACAAACATGATAAAAAGCAAGAAGAACATGCAAGAACACATACATGCTCATTCACAGGCAGCAGATAAGCATGAAAAGTCTCAGAAATTAGATAAAAGGAGGTCGGGCGAAAGACTTACTTGATTCGAGAAGTTGAATGGAGAGCTAGTCTGGCTGGTCTTGAAGTTTGTTGATCGTAGAAAGCGGGGAAGAAATCTTTTGCACTTCGGAAGAGCTGTGGTTCGTAAAAAAAGGGAAATATGAGTTATTTTTCCTTTTTTATAGGTAGCTCGAGGTATTCCCGGCCATTAGATCAAGAGAGAGGGCTCAGATGCGCTCTACGTGTCAATATTTAATCCCATCTGCTCAAACTCTAATGAACGGCTGAGATTAGAAACCTTTCGGTTGGCCTTGGGCAGTCAATTATTTTGGTTTTGGCAGGAGAACCGTGGATGCTTGACAAGTGTCACAGCCAAATTAAACCCTAAATATGATTTGATGGGCATTTATGATGGTAATGATGGTTTACGGTTTTCAATGGATGGCTACCTGAAGGGTAAAAGGGGTATTTGCTTCAAGCCACGGGTGCCGTTTGGATTGGTATCAGAAACCTCCACGCCCGAACCCATGAAGAGGACGAGGACGACCAGATGAATAACCGAGGCAGATTTTGTGGCTCTTAGAGATGAACGACCGTCATGTTGATCATCATTCTCCTGACTTTATAGTTCCCAGCACCAACTCGTATACTCGTTGAAATCGAGAATTATGGGACAGATGTTGATGGTGATTTTTGTGACCACGTACATTGAATAGATCGGCAAGGGCAGAAATGGAATTTCTCCTTTTGGGAGGATGAATAGTACGAGGGTATTGACAATTCCTTGACCAGACATAGTAGTCAGATCTGGTCTCTGGGATGTGACCGACCCGAGGAGATAACATAGTGCATATATCAGAGACCGACGACATCAGAACCGACCCCGACCATTATAGCCCGGTAGCTCCAGACAGTCCTATCTTTTCTCCCCGATCATAAGAATGAGCTCGGATATTACGGATCGGGTCGGACGCAGCTTGATTAGTCCGAAAAAATAGTTTGCCGTTGACCGGCGTAAACACACACGTATAACGCAAGCGTACGTATCGTTCAAGTAGTATAAAAAGTATCGATCCCACGAAGACTTAAAACCTTATCTATTAATTTTTATGAGGTCAAATGATTACTAGTATCTAACAGGTTTTTTAATTGATTTGAAATGGCGACGATTCTAAATTTAAAGACAAGTAAATAAAATTGTTCGAAAGTAGATTTTAAGAAAATTTAATATAAAAAACTATCTAGGGTTGTGATTTATTCCAATATTATTTAAAGATGAAGTGGTTATCTTATAGTTAGGTAAAATATTGATTTATTAACCTGGAACACTAAATTATGTAAAAGCCTCTTCCGATGGTCAATTACAAATACCTAGTATAATCCAATTGAACCATATGTCTATGTCAACCAAATTACCTAGATTCATTAAGATTAAGTTCCAATTATGGCTACCCCCGCCCGACAGGTATATTCCTATCCTGTAAGGAAATCTATTAAAGGGTTATCTATCCTCAAGGAAGATCGTGGGCTATTGAATCTAAGGTCTTAAACTTAAAATCCCTATGTCTAGTTCATTTTAAGTTTACCTAATCAATTTAATTAATGGCCAGTTAATTAAAGAGCATTAAGATTAAGACTCAATAAACAAATCTTTATTTTACTCAAACTATAATCTAACCCTTATAAACCCGTGATATTGGATTTCATCACAACCCTAGATAACTAACTTAGTTATGACACATAACTAGGGCTGGTAAAATAAAAGACATAAAATGCTGAAAAGTAATTGCGGTAAAGTAAATACTGAAAGGTAAATTACAATAAAATAAATGCTAAGGTAAAATGAATTACTTTTACTATTACTAATTTAGATATCTCCCATAAAATAATATATAAACTTGTGATAATATTAGCAACCGACCAATCTGGCGGTATCCTGATTAAGTCAAATTAAGTCCAATCAGCCATTAAGGCGGAACCAAAAAAAACCAACCATAAAGGCGGAACCAAAATTAAATTACCAACCGACAATCTGGCGGTATCCTTGATTAGTCAGGTTTAAACCAGATTAAAATTAAATTACCAACCGACCAATATAGCGTATGCAATAAGCCTTTAAACCCCTAGGTGTCCCTAGTGGACGAGTTGTAGTCTCGTGAGGGTTTACAGCAATGATACCCACAACATTTTACAAAAGTAAAAAGGTAGTGAAACTAATGCACACAAAAGCAAAAAGACAAGCGAAAAGAGAATAAAGAAGTTAATGACTAATCAGGTGAAACTTCTACTCCAATTACTAGTTGTTTTGTTTCATTCTAAATTACTAAATAAGTAAATTCTCCGATTATATTTACCATTCTTCATATACACAGCCAACAAAATTAAAACAGCTCATTTTTGCCCACAATAGTCATAAATGCAGTTGATAAGAGAGTAATATTTTTGTCCTAAAGTTCTATCAGATTTCACACCTTGTTGTAGCAATGGAAAAAAATTTTTTGATTTTTCTGATTTTTTCTTTGATTTTTCTCTATTTTTTATTTATATACAATATCTTCCGTCTATGTAGCGAGTTTTGGGTCGGTGGCTCCCAAACCAGTTGGCTTTAGGGCACTAGGTGTTAAAACACCCTACGAACTTAATTACTCAGACTTCAGATATATATATTTTGCAGCATCTTTGATCCATGTAACGAGCTTTGGGCCAGTGACTCCCAAACCAGTTGGCTTTATGGCACTAGGTGTTAAAACACCCTTACAGACTTAATAACTCGGATCTCAGAAGTTTTTTTTTTTTTTTTTTTTTTACTCCATTGCCATTTATAGATGCTTCCTTCAATTAAACTAGAGCACGGAATATTACAAACTTTTCAATTACAGCTCATGTCCGTATGTTACTATGCATATTGATAATACCTGCCAACTGAGCATATGAAGATCCATTTTAGTCAGTGTAATGAGAATTTACAAATTAAATAATTTAAAATGAAATAAACAAAAATTAACTTGTTCCGAAATAAATGGTTTGAGATACGTATCAGGAGTGGGAACTCCTTACTCAGCTACCTCTCACCAATTTCACCTTTTTAGTCAAAACAAAAACACAAAATATTTTTTGTATTTTTGAAATTTTTTCAATTTTTTTGTATTTTCGAAAAATTTTGGACTAAAAATAAAAACAATATACAAACTAAAAACAAGATATTAATCAAAAATTTCTCTCCCCAAACCTAAATGAGACATTGTCCCCAATGTCTTAAAAAGTAGAAGAAGAGTTTAGAAGGTCGTACCTGGTTAGCTGAAAATCTACAGGAAATTAAAGGTTAAGATCCAGATTAATTCTACGCCTCTTACCACGATCGTCCTTGGACCAATTTACCTTTGAAATGATAGGGTCAACTTTTGGTTCATAGGCTATGAGTTGGTCAATTAGATCTGGAGCAGTTCTGGCAGTAAATATGAGTTCTTTTAAAGGTTTTGACACGAACCCATTTCTTCGAGCATCATCTAAGAAACACACAAAGAAAATCATAAAACCATCAACGTTGTACAGCCCAATTGGTTTCTGGTGTATGTTCAGGTTCGCCCAAGATAGTACAATAAAAATTTCCTCCAATGTGCCCAAGCCACCTGGCAAAGCAATAAAAGCATCAGCACGTTAATCATTTCTACCAGTCGTCAGACATACCTGGCACGATTAATTCTCTCGTTTGATGGTTCAATAAGATTTGCTTCTGCCAAGGGTTTTGGGATGATTCCCAAAACGTGACTGCCTCCTTCCTGTACGGCCTTTGAAACGATCCCCATAAGTCCGAGATTACCTCCGCCATATATTAAGTGCATATTCCTTGCAGCTAAGACTCGACCCAATTCCTGTGATGCTTCTATGTATTGTGGTTTAGTACCAACAGTACTACCGCAAAACACACAAATGTTTTCAACTCGTCTTCTTGAAGTGGCTTCCATTTTTTACTCTGGATGTCTTCAAAAGTGCAATGATGAGTTGAATTTATAATACCTGAAAAGGGTGAGTAAAAATAGCACAAGTATCTTCCAAAGGACGATTAGTAGCAAAATAGTAAAATAGATCGTGATAGTCAACAAGATCTGGATCCTGTCGGAGGAAATAAAAGAAAATAACAAAACAAATCACAATTATTAGGAAAAGATAAAGAGATATAATATGTACAAGAATTTTCAGCTTGATTAACGTCTATGCGTCAGGGACAAGCTTCCCATCAATTTTCTTATAAATTGGCAAACATGGTCTTTTTGAGTCAGATTCCCAAGACTTAACTGTTGTCTTTCTTTTTGAAATTGTGTATGTAATCTGCGAAAGTCTATGTGAACATATCCACTGGGATGCGTCTCAAGAGTCGAAGATATATCATCTAAAGACTCCTACTCAAGCCATCCCTAATGAATTTAATTTTGTCTTCGCGATTAACAGACACCATTCCTAAAGAACGACAACGAGTATTGCAATTCCAACTTGCACATTTGTAACAAACACCCATTTGTTTAGCTCTTCGTTTCTTTGCATAGGTGCTTCTTCCAAAACCAGGCAGATGTGAAATAAAAGAGTCAGAAGACTCACCTGCCAATCGGACTCGTGCTTCAATTACCCAACGAATGTCATTGGGAACACCATGGATTGTCAGTAACCTCATCCGTTCCAAGCGAGCTTTGTAAACTTTCATTAGAGATTTTTGAGGGAGAGAAGGAAATTGCTTGTGAAGATTTGCAAGAGCTTCATCCATCTTGAAATGTCTTAATCTGCAAAAACTAAACACACAAAATTAAATCACACCAAATCACAATATATACAAAAATTTGCATGGGTTGCCTCCCTGCGAGCGCTAAGTTTAAAGTCGTCAGCTAGACGTGACTGCTCGAACGTTTATGCTGGATCTGAAAGTGTGACACTTTCTTTTTGTCGCTCAAATGATTCTCCCCAGTAGTGCTTGACACGCTGACTGTTAACTTTGAATGTGTTGTTGGTATTAGGATCCAGTAACTCAACAGCTCCATATGGTAAAACCTGAGTGATCACAAATGGTCCAGACCACCTAGATTTCAACTTTCCAGGGAAAAGTTTCAGCCTCAAGTTGTACAACAACACCTGCTGCCTTGGTTCCAATTGTCTGTGCACTATTTTTCGGTCATGCCATTTTTTGGTCTTTTCCTTGTATAATTTGGCATTGTCATAAGCCTGTAGGCGAAATTCCTCCAATTCATTGAGTTGGTGAAGTCTTTTCTCTCCTGCAGCTTGTGAGTCAAGATTCAACTTCTTCAGTGCCCAGTACGCCTTGTGTTCAAGCTCAACTGGCAGATGGCATGCTTTCCCAAACACCAATCGATATGGGGACATACCAATAGGTGTCTTGTAAGCTGTTCGGTAGGCCCATAATGCATCATCTAGTTTTGTTGACCAGCCCCTCCTTGTTGATCCAACGTTCCTTTCTAGGATTCTCTTGATCTCCTGTTTGAAACCTCAACCTGTCCATTTGACTGTGGATGGTAAGCAGTGGCAACTTTGTG